>JAJJWX010003202.1:600000-861079 GCA_023529315.1 Papaver bracteatum | reverse complement strand
CATCCGAAAGAGAAACTCAGGTCTAACTCTAGTAATCTTTGAACCTGTGATGTTCAATTCTAATATATTTCGTCTCCAGTTCATCCGAAAGAGAAACTCATGTCTAACTCTAGTAATCTTTGAACCTGTGATGTTCAATTATGAAATATTTCGTCTCCAGTTCATCCGAAAGAGAAACTCATGTCTAACTCTAGTAATCTTTGAACCTGTGATGTTCGAATCTGATATATTTCGCCCTCAGCTCATCCGAAAGAGAAATTCATGTCTAACTCTAATAATAATTGAACCCGCGATGTTAAAATCTGATATATTTCGTACTCATTTCTTCCGAAAGAGAACTCAGGTCTAACTCTAGTAATCTTTGAACCGGTTATGTTCAATTCTGATATATTTCGTCTTCAGTTCATCCGAAAGAGAAACTCAGGTCTAACTCTAGTAATCTTTGTACCGGTGATGTTCAATTCTCGATATATTTCGTCTCCAGTTCATCCGAAAGAGAAACTCATGTCTAACTCTAGTAATCTTTGAACCCGTGATGTTCAATTTCGATATATTTCGTCTCCTAGCTCATCCGAAAGAGAAACTCAGGTCTAGCTCTAGTAATCTTTGAACCTGTGATGTTCAATTCTGATATATTTCGTCCCCAGTTCAACCGGAAGAGAAACTCAGGTGTACCTTTAGTAATCTTTGAACATGTGATGTTCAATTCTGATATATATTTCGTCTCAAGTTCATCCGAAAGAGAAACTCTTGTCTAACACTAGTAATCTTTGAACATTTGATGTTCAATTCCGATATATTTCGTCACCAGTTCATCCGAAAGAGAAACTCAGGTCTAACTCTAGTAATCTTTGAACCTGTGATGTTCAATTATGATATATTTCGTCCTTAGTTCATCCGAAAGAGAAACTCATGTCTAACTCTAGTAATCTTTGAACCTGTGATGTTCAATTCTGATATATTTCGTCTCCAGTTCATCCGAAAGAGAAACTCAGGTCTAACTCTAGTAATATTTGAACCTGTGATGTTCAATTCTGATATATTTCGTCTCCAGTTCATCCGAAAGAGAAACTCAGGTCTAACTCTAGTAATCTTTGAACCTGTGATGTTCAATTCTGATATATTTCGTCTCCAGTTCATCCGAAAGAGAAACTCATGTCTAACTCTAGTAATCTTTGAACCTCTGATGTTCAATTCTGATATATTTCGTCTCCAGTTCATCCGAAAGAGAAACTCATGTCTAACTCTAGTAATCTTTGAACCCGTGATGTTCAATTCTGATATATTTCGTCTCCAGTTCATCCGAAAGAGAAACTCATGTCTAACTCTAGTAATATTTGAACCTGTGATGTTCAATTATGATATATTTCGTCTCCAGTTCATCCGAAAGAGAAACTCATGTCTAACTCTAGTAATCTTTGAACCTGTGATGTTCAATTCTGATATATTTCGTCTCCAGCTCATCCGAAAGAGAAACTCATGTCTAACTCTAGTAATCTTTGAACATGTGATGTTCAATTCTGATATATTTCGTCTCTAGTTCATCCGAAAGAGAAACTCATGTCTAACTCTAGTAATCTTTGAACATGTGATGTTCAATTCTGATATATTTCGTCTCCAGTTCATCCGAAAGAGAAACTCATGTCTAACTCTAGTAATCTTTGAACCGGTGATGTTCAATTCTGATATATTTCGTCTCCAGTTCATCCGAAAGAGAAACTCAGGTCTAACTCTAGTAATCTTTGAACCTGTGATGTTCAATTCTGATATATTTCGTCTCCAGCTCATCCGAAAGAGAAACTCATGTCTAACTCTAGTAATCTTTGAACCTGTGATGTTCAATTCTGATATATTTCGTCCTCCAGTTCATCCGAAAGAGAAACTCAGGTGTAACTCTAGTAATCTTTGAACCTATGATGTTCAATTCTGATATATTTCGTCTTTAGTTCATCCTAAATAGAAACTCATGTCTAACTCTAGTAATCTTTGAACCCGTGATGTTCATTTCTGATATATTTCGTCTCCAGTTCATCCGAAAGAGAAACTCATGTCTAACTCTAGTAATCTTTGAACCTGTGATGTTCAATTCTGATATATTTCGTCTCCAGTTCATCCGAAAGAGAAACTCATGTCTAACTCTAGTAATCTTTGAACCCGTGATGTTCAATTCTGATATATTTCGTCTCCAGCTTCATCCGAAAGAGAAACTCATGTCTAACTCTCGTAATCTTTGAACCCGTGATGTTCAATTCGATATATTTCGTCTCCAGTTCATCCGAAAGAGAAACTCAGGTCTAACTCTAGTAATCTTTGAACCCGTGATGTTCAATTATGATATATTTCGTCTCCAGTTCATCCGAAAGAGAAACTCAGGTCTAACTCTAGTAATCTTTGAACATGTGATGTTCAATTCTGATATATTTCGTCTCCAGTTCATCCGAAAGAGAAACTCATGTCTAACTCTAGTAATATTTGAACCTGTGATGTTCAATTCTGATATATTTCGTCTCCAGTTCATCCGAAAGAGAAACTCATGTCTAACTCTAGTAATCTTTGAACCTGCGATGTTCAATTATGATATATTTCATCTCCAGTTCATCCGAAAGAGAAACACAAGTCTAACTCTAGTAATATTTGAACCTGTGATGTTCAATTCTGATATATTTCGTCCCCAGTTCATCCGAAAGAGAAACTCAGGTCTAACTCTAGTAATCTTTGAACCTGTGATGTTCAATTCTGAAATATTTCGTCTCCAGTTCATCCGAAAGAGAAACTCATGTCTAACTCTAGTAATCTTTGAACCTGTGATGTTCAATTCTGATATATTTCGTCTCCAGTTCATCCGAAAGAGAAACTCAGGTCTAACTCTAGTAATATTTGAACCTGTGATGTTCAATTATGATATATTTCGTCTTCGGTTCAACCGAAAGAGAAACTCATGTCTAACTCTAGTAATCTTTGAACCCGTGATGTTCAATTCTGATATATTTCGTCTCCAGTTCATCCGAAAGAGAAACTCATGTCTAACTCTAGTAATATTTGAACCCGTGATGTTCAATTCTGATATATTTCGTCATCATATCATCCGAAAGAGAAACTCATGTCTAACTCTAGTAATCTTTGAACCTGTGATGTTCAATTATGATATATTTCGTCTCCAATTCACCTGAACGAGAAACTCATGTCTAACTCTAGTAATCTTTGAACATGTGATGTTCAGTTATGATATATTTCGTCTCCAGTTCATCCGAAAGAGAAACTAAAGTCTAACTCTAGTAATCTTTGAACCTGTGATGTTCAATTCTGATATATTTCGTCTCCAGTTCATCCGAAAGAGAAACTCAGGTCTAACTCTAGTAATCTTTGAACCCGTGATGTTCAATTCTGATATATTTCGTCTCCAATTCGTCTGAAAGAGAAACTCATGTCTAACTCTAGTAATCTTTGAACCTATGATGTTCAATTCTGATATATTTCGTCTCCAGTTCATCCGAAAGAGAAACTCATGTCTAACTCTAGTAATCTTTGAACCTGTGATGTTCAATTCTGATATATTTCGTCTCCAGTTCATCCGAAAGAGAAACTCATGTCTAACTCTAGTAATATTTGAACCTGTGATGTTCAATTCTGATATATTTCGTCTCCAGTTCATCCGAAAGAGAAACTCATGTCTAACTCTAGTAATCTTTGAACCTGTGATGTTCAATTCTGATATATTTCGTCTCCAGTTCATCCGAAAGAGAAAATCAGGTCCAACTCTAGTAATCTTCGTACCTGTGATGTTCAATTTTGATATATTTCATCTCCAGTTCATCCGAAAGAGAAACTCATGTCTAACTCTAGTAATCTTTGAACCCGTGATGTTCAATTCTGATATATTTCGTCTCCAGTTCATCCGAAAGAGAAACTCAAGTCTAACTCTAGTAATCTTTGAATCGGTGATGTTCAATTCAGATATATTTCGTCTCCAGTTTATCCGAAAGAGAAACTCAGGTCTAACTCTAGTAATCTTTGAACCTGTGATGTTCAATTCTGATATATTTCGTCTCCAGTTCATCCGAAAGAGAAACTCAGGTATAACTCTAGTAATCTTTGAACCCGTGATGTTCAATTCTCGATATATTTCGTCTCCAAAGATCCGAAAGAGAAACTCATGTCTAACTCTAGTAATATTTGAACCGAAAGATGTTCAATTCTGATATATTTCGTCTCCAGTTCATCCGAAAGAGAAACTCAGGTCTAACTCTAGTAATATTTGAACCTGTGATGTTCAATTCTGAAATATTTCGTCTCCAGTTCATCCGAAAGAGAAACTCAGGTATAACTCTAGTAATCTTTGAACCTGTGATGTTCAATTCTATTATATTTCGTCTCCAGTTCATCCGAAAGAGAAACTCATGTCTAACTCTAGTAATCTTTGAACCTGTGATATTTAATTCTGATATATTTCGTCTCCAGTTCATCCGAAAGAGAAACTCATGTCTAACTCTAGTAATCTTTGAACCCGTGATGTTCAATTCTGATATATTTCGTCTCCAGCTCATCCGAAAGAGAAACTCAGGTCTAACTCTAGTAATCTTTGAACCTGTGATGTTCAATTCTGATATATTTCGTCTCCAGCTCATCCGAAAGAGAAACTCATGTCTAACTCTAGTAATCTTTGAACCCGTGATGTTCAATTCTGATATATTTCGTCTCCAGTTCATCCGAAAGAGAAACTCATGTCTAACTCTAGTAATCTTTGAACATGTGATGTTCAATTCTGATATATTTCGTCTCCAGTTCATCCGAAAGAGAAACTCAGGTCTAACTCTAGTAATCTTTGAACCCGTGATGTTCAATTTGATATATTTCGTCTCCAGCTCATCCGAAAGAGAAACTCATGTCTAACTCTAGTAATCTTTGAACCCGTGATGTTCAATTCTGATATATTTCGTCTCCAGTTCATCCGAAAGAGAAACTCAGGTCTAACTCTGGTAATCTTTGAACCCGTGATGTTCAATTCTGATATATTTCGTCTCCAGTTCATCCGAATCAGAAACTCAGGTCTAACTCTGGTAATCTTTGAACCCGTGATGTTCAATTTTGATATGTTTCTTCATAAGTTCATCCGAAAGAGAAAATCAAGTGTAACTCTAGTAATCTTTGAACCGGTGATGTTCAATTCTGATATATTTCGTCTCCAAACCATCCGAAAGAGAAACTCAGGTCTAACTCTAGTAATCTTTGAACCGGTGATGTTCAATTCTGATATATTTTATCTCCAGTTCATCTGAAGGAGAAACTCATGTCTAACTCTAGTAATCTTTGAACCCGTGATGTTCAATTCTGATATATTTCGTCTCTCAGTTCATCCGAAAGAGAAACTCATGTCTAACTCTAGTAATCTTTGAACCCGTGATGTTCAATTCTGATATATTTCGTCTCCAGTTCATCCGAAAGAGAAACTCTGGTCCAACTCTAGTAATCTTTGAACCTGTGATGTTCAATTCTGATATATTTCGTCCTATGTTCATCCGAAAGAGAAACTCATGTCTAACTCTAGTAATCTTTGAACCTGTGATGTTCAATTCTGATATATTTCGTCTTCAGTACATCCGAAAGAGAAACTCATGTCTAACTCTAGTAATCTTTGAACCTATGATGTTCAATTCTGATATATTTAGTCTTTCATTCATCCGAAAGAGAAACTCATGTCTAACTCTAGTAATCTTTGAACCCGTGATGTTCAATTCTGATATATTTCGTCTCTAGTTCATCCGAAAGAGAAACTCAGGTCGAACTCTAGTAATCTTTGAACCTGTGATGTTCAATTCTGATATATTTCGTCTCCAGTTCATCCGAAAGAGAAACTCAAGTATAACTCTAGTAATCTTTGAACCTGTGATGTTCAATTCTGATATATTTCGTCTCTAGTTCATCCGAAAGAGAAACTCAGGTCTAACTCTAGTAATCTTTGAACCCGTGATGTTCAATTCTGATATATTTATTCTCCAGTTCATCCGAAAGAGAAACTCAGGTCTAACTCTAGTAATCTTTGAACCCGTGATGTTCAATTCTGATATATTTCGTCTCCAGTTCATCCGAAAGAGAAACTCATGTCTAACTCTAGTAATCTTTGAACCCGTGATGTTCAATTCTGATATATTTCGTCCCCAGTTCATCCGAAAGAGAAACTCAGGTCTAACTCTAGTAATCTTTGAACCTGTGATGTTCAATTCTGATATATTTCGTCTCCAGTTCATCCGAAAGAGAAACTCATGTCTAACTCTAGTAATCTTTGAACATGTGATGTTCAATTCTGATATATTTCGTCTCCAGTTCATCCGAACGAGAAACTCATGTCTAACTCTAGTAATCTTTGAACCCGTGATGTTCAATTCTGATATATTTCGTCTCCAGTTAATCCGAAAGAGAAACTCATGTCTAACTCTAGTAATCTTTGAACCTGTGATGTTCAATTCGATATATTTCGTCTCCAGCTTCATCCGAAAGAGAAACTCATGTCTAACTCTAGTAATCTTTGAACCCGTGATGTTCAATTCTGATATATTTCGTCTCCAGTTCATCCGAAAGAGAAACTCAGGTCTAACTCTAGTAATCTTTGAACCCGTGATGTTCAATTCTGATATATTTCGTCTCCAGTTTATCCGAAAAAGAAACTAAAGTATAACTCTAGTAATCTTTGAACCTGTGATGTTCAATTCTGATATATTTCGTCTCCAATTATTCCGAAAGAGAAACTCAGGTCCAACTCTAGTAATCTTTGAACCCGTGATGTTCAATTCTGATATATTTCGTCTCCAGTTAATCCGAAAGAGAAACTCATGTCTAACTCTAGTAATCTTTGAACCCGTGATGTTCAATTCTGATATATTTCGTCTCTAGTTCATCCGAAAGAGAAACTCATGTCTAACTCTAGTAATCTTTGAACCTGTGATGTTCAATTCTGATATATTTCGTCTCCAGTTCATCCGAAAGAGAAACTCAGGTCTAACTCTAGTAATCTTTGAACCTGTGATGTTCAATTATGATATATTTCGTCTCCAGTTCATCCGAAAGAGAAACTCATGTCTAACTCTAGTAATCTTTGAACCTGTGATGTTCAATTCTGATATATTTCATCTCCAGTTCATCCGAAAGAGAAACTCATGTCTAACTCTAGTAATATTTGAACCCGTGATGTTCAATTCTGATATATTTCGTCTTCAGTTCATCCGAAAGAGAAACTCATGTCTAACTCTAGTAATCTTTGAACCCGTGATGTTCAATTCTGATATATTTCGTCTCCAGTTCATCCGAAAGAGAAACTCTAGTCTAACTCTAGTAATCTTTGAACCTGTGATGTTCAATTATGATATATTTCGTCTCCAGTCCATCCGAAAGAGAAACTCATGTCTAACTCTAGTAATCTTTGAACCTGTGATGTTCAATTCTGATATATTTCGTCTCCAGTCATCCGAAAGAGAAACTCAGGTCTAACTCTAGTAATCTTTGAACCTGTGATGTTCAATTCTGATATATTTCGTCTCCAGTTCATCCGAAAGAGAAACTCATGTCTAACTCTAGTAATCTTTGAACATGTGATGTTCAATTCCGATATATTTCGTCTCCAGTTCATCCGAAAGAGAAACTCAGGTCGAACTCTAGTAATCTTTGAAGCTGTGATGTTCAATTCTGATATATTTCGTCTCCAGTTCATCCGAAAGAGAAACTCATGTCGAACTCTAGTAATCTTTGAACCTATGATGTTCAATTCTCATATATTTCGTCTCCAGTTCATCCGAAAGAGAAACTCAGGTCGAACTCTAGTAATCTTTGAACCTGTGATATTCAATTCTCATATATTTCGTCTCCAGTTCATCCGAAAGAGAAACTCAAGTCTAACTCTAGTAATCTTTGAACCGGTGATGTTCAATTCTGATATATTTCGTCTCCAGTTTCTCAGAAAGAGAAACTCAGGTATAACTCTAGTAATCTTTGAACCCGTGATGTTCAATTCTGATATATTTCGTCTCCAGTTTATCCGAAAGAGAAAATCAGGACTAACTCTAGTAATCTTTGAACCTGTGATGTTCAATTCTGATATATTTCGTCTCCAGTTCATCCGAAAGAGAAACTCAGGTCTAACTCTAGTAATCTTTGAACCCGTGATGTTCAATTATGATATATTTCGTCTCCAGCTCATCCGAAAGAGAAACTCATGTCTAACTCTAGTAATCTTTGAACCTGTGATGTTCAATTCTGATATATTTCGTCTCCAGTTCATCCGAAAGAGAAACTCATGTCTAACTCTAGTAATCTTTGAACCTGTGATGTTCAATTCTGATATATTTCGTCTCCAGTTCATCCGAAAGAGAAACTCATGTCTAACTCTAGTAATCTTTGAACCCGTGATGTTCAATTATGATATATTTCGTCTCCAGTTCATCCGAAAGAGAAACTCAGGTCTAACTCTAGTAATCTTTGAACCCGTGATGTTCAATTTGATATATTTCTTGTCTCTCATTTCATCCGAAAGAGAAACTCATGTCTAACTCTAGTAATCTTTGAACCCGTGATGTTCAATTCTGATATATTTCGTCCTCAGTTCATCCGAAAGAGAAACTCATGTCTAACTCTAGTAATCTTTAAACTTGTGATGTTCAATTCTGATATATTTCGTCTCCAGTTCATCCGAAAGAGAAACTCAGGTCCAACTCTAGTAATCTTTGAATCTGTGATGTTCAATTCTGATATATTTCATCTCCAGTTCATCCGAAAGAGAAACTCAGGTATAACTCTAGTAATCTTTGAACCTGTGATGTTCAATTCTGATATATTTCGTCTCAAGTTCATCCGAAAGAGAAACTCATGTCTAACTCTAGTAATCTTTGAACCTGTGATGTTCAATTCTGATATATTTCGTCTCCAGTTCATCCGAAAGAGAAACTCAAGTCGAACTCTAGTAATATTTGAACCGGTGATGTTCAATTCTGAAATATTTCGTCTCCAGTTCATCCGAAAGAGAAAATCAGGTCCAACTCTAGTAATCTTTGAACCTGTGATGTTCAATTTTGATATATTTCGTCTCCAGTTCATCCGAAAGAGAAACTCTGTTATAACTCTAGTAATCTTTGAACCGGTGATGTTCAATTCTGATATATTTCGTCTCCAGTTCATCCGAAAGAGAAACTCATTTCCAACTCTAGTAATCTTTGAACCTGTGATGTTCAATTATGATATATTTCGTCTCCAGTTCATCCGAAAGAGAAAATCAGGTCCAACTCTAGTAATCTTTGAACCTGTGATGTTCAATTCTGATATATTTCATCTTCAGTTCATCCGAAAACGAGAAACTCAGGTCTAACTCTAGTAATCTTTGTACCGGTGATGTTCAATTCTAATATATTTCGTCTCCAATTCATCCGAAAGAGAAACTCATGTCTAACTCTAGTAATCTTTGAACCGGTGATGTTCAATTCTGATATATTTCGTCCCAAGTTCATCCGAAAGAGAAACCCAGGTCTAACTCTAGTAATCTTTGAACCTGTGATGTTCAATTCTGATATATTTCGTCTCTGGTTCATCCGAAAGAGAAACTCAGGTCTAACTCTAGTAATCTTTGAACCTGTGATGTTCAATTCTGATATATTTCGTCTCCAGTTCATCCGAAAGAGAAACTCATGTCTAACTCTAGTAATCTTTGAACATGTGATGTTCAATTCTGATATATTTCGTCTCCAGTTCATCCGAAAGAGAAACTCATGTCTAACTCTAGTAATCTTTGAACCTGTGATGTTCAATTCTGATATATTTCGTCTCCAGTTCATCCGAAAGAGAAACTCAGGTCTAACTCTAGTAATCTTTGAACCCGTGATGTTCAATTCTGATATATTTCGTCTCCAGTTCATCCGAAAGAGAAACTCAGTCTAACTCTAGTAATCTTTGAACCCGTGATGTTCAATTCTCGATATATTTCGTGTCCGTTCATCCGAAAGAGAAACTTAGGTCTAACTCTAGTAATCTTTGAACCTGTGATGTTCAATTCTGATATATTTCGTCTCCAGTTAATCCGAACCAGAAACTCATGTCTAACTCTAGTAATCTTTGAACCTATGATGTTCAGTTATGATATATTTCGTCTCCAATTAATCCGAAAAAGAAACTAAAGTCTAACTCTAGTAATGTTTGAACCTGTGATGTTCAATTCTGATATATTTCGTCTCCAGTTAATCTGAAAGAGAAACTAAAGTCTAACTCTAGTAATCTTTGAACCTGTGATGTTCAATTCTGATATATTTCGTCTCCAGCTAATCCGAAAGAGATACTCAGGTGTAACTCTAGTAATCTTTGAACCTGTGATGTTCAGTTTTGACATATTTCGTCTGCAGTTCATCCGAACGAGAAACTCAGGTCTAACTATGGTAATCTTTGAACCTGTGATGTTCAATTCTCGATATATTTCGTCTCCAGCTCATCCGAAAGAGAAACTCATGTCTAACTCTAGTAATCTTTGAACCCGTGATGTTCAATTCTCGATATATTTCGTCTCCAGTTCATCCGAAAGAGAAACTCATGTCTAACTCTAGTAATCTTTGAACCCGTGATGTTCAATTCTGATATATTTCGTCTCCAGTTCATCCGAAAGAGAAACTCATGTCTAACTCTAGTAATCTTTGAACCTGTGATGTTCAATTCTCATATATTTCGTCTCCAGTTCATCCGAAAGAGAAACTCATGTCTAACTCTAGTAATCTTTGAACCTGTGATGTTCAATTCTGATATATTTCGTCTTCAGTTCATCCGAAAGAGAAACTCATGTCTAACTCTAGTAATCTTTGTACCGGTGATGTTCAATTATGATATATTTCGTCTCCAATCATCCGAAAGAGAAAATCAGGTCTAACTCTAGTAATATTTGTACCAGTGATGTTCAATTCTGATATATTTCGTCTCCAGTTCATCCGAAAGAGAAACTCATTTCCAACTCTGGTAATCTTTGAACTTGTGATGTTCAATTCTGATATATTTCGTCTCCAGCTCATCCGAAAGAGAAACTCAGGTCTAACTCTAGTAATCTTTGAACCTGTGATGTTCAATTCTGATATATTTCGTCTCCAGTTCATCCGAAAGAGAAATTCCGGTCTAACTCTGGTAATCTTTGAACCTGTGATGTTCAATTCTGATTTAATTCGTCAGCAGTTCATCCGAAAGAGAAACTCAGGTCAAACTCTAGTAATCTTTGAACCTGTGATGTTCAATTCTGATATATTTCGTCTCCAGTTCATCCGAAAGAGAAACTCGGGTCTAACTCTAGTAATCTTTGAACCTGTGATGTTCAATTATGATATATTTCGTCTCCAGTTCATCCGAAAGAGAAACTCATGTCTAACTCTAGTAATCTTTGAACCCGTGATGTTCAATTCTGATATATTTCGTCTCCAGTTCATCCGAAAGAGAAACTCATGTCTAACTCTAGTAATCTTTGAACCTGTGATGTTCAATTATGATATATTTCGTCTCCAACTCATCCGAAAGAGAAACTTAAGTCTAACTCTAGTAATCTTTGAACCCGTGATGTTTCAATTCTGATATATTTCGTCTCTCAGATCATCCGAAAGAGAAACTCATGTCTAACTCTAGTAATCTTTGAACCCGTGATGTTCAATTCTGATATATTTCGTCTCCAGTTCATCCGAAAGAGAAACTCATGTCTAACTCTAGTAATCTTTGAACCCGTGATGTTCAATTCTGATATATTTCGTCTTCAGTTCATCCGAAAGAGAAACTCATGTCTAACTCTAGTAATCTTTGAACCTGTGATGTTCAATTCTGATATATTTCGTCTCTAGTTCATCCGAAAGAGAAACTCAGGTCTAACTCTAGTAATCTTTGAACCTGTGATGTTCAATTATGATATATTTCGTCTCCAGTTCATCCGAAAGAGAAACTCAGGTCTAACTCTAGTAATCTTTGAACCTGTGATGTTCAATTCTGATATATTTCGTCTCCAGTTCATCCGAAAGAGAAACTCATGTCTAACTCTAGTAATCTTTGAACCCGTGATGTTCAATTCTGATATATTTCGTCTCAAGTTCATCCGAAAGAGAAACTCATGTCTAACTCTAGTAATCTTTGAACCTGTGATGTTCAATTCTGATATATTTCGTTCCCAGTTCATCCGAAAGAGAAACTCATGTCTAACTCTAGTAATCTTTGAACCCGTGATGTTCAATTATGATATATTTCGTCCGCAGTTCATCCGAAAGAGAAACTCAGGTCTAACTCTAGTAATCTTTGAACCCGTGATGTTCAATTCTGATATATTTCGTCTCCAGTTCATCCGAAAGAGAAACTCAGGTCTAACTCTAGTAATCTTTGAACCTGTGATGTTCAATTATGATATATTTCGTCTCCAGTTCATCCGAAAGAGAAACTCATGTCTAACTCTAGTAATCTTTGAACCTGTGATGTTCAATTCTGATATATTTCGTCTGTTGTTCATCCGAAAGAGAAACTCATGTCTAACTCTAGTAATCTTTGAACCCGTGATGTTCAATTCTGATATATTTCGTCTCCAGTTCATCCGAAAGAGAAACTCATGTCTAACTCTAGTAATCTTTGAACCCGTGATGTTCAATTATGATATATTTCGTCTCCAGTTCATCCGAAAGAGAAACTCATGTCTAACTCTAGTAATCTTTGAACCCGTGATGTTCAATTCTGATATATTTCGTCTCCAGTTCATCCGAAAGAGAAACTCAGGTCTAACTCTAGTAATCTTTGAACCCGTGATGTTCAATTCTGATATATTTCGTCTCCAGTTCATCCGAAAGAGAAACTCATGTCTAACTCTAGTAATCTTTGAACCTGTGATGTTCAATTCTGATATATTTCGTCTCCAGTTCATCCGAAAGAGAAACTCATGTCTAACTCTAGTAATCTTTGAACCCGTGATGTTCAATTCTGATATATTTCGTCTCCAGCTCATCCGAAAGAGAAACTCATGTCTAACTCTAGTAATCTTTGAACCCGTGATGTTCAATTCTCGATATATTTCGTCTCCAGTTCATCCGAAAGAGAAACTCATGTCTAACTCTAGTAATCTTTGAACCCGTGATGTTCAATTCTCGATATATTTCGTCTCCAGTTCATCCGAAAGAGAAACTCATGTCTAACTCTAGTAATCTTTGAACCTGTGATGTTCAATTCTCGATATATTTCGTCTCCAGCTCATCCGAAAGAGAAACTCATGTCTAACTCTAGTAATCTTTGAACCCGTGATGTTCAATTCTGATATATTTTCATCTCCAGCCATCCGAAAGAGAAACTCATGTCTAACTCTAGTAATCTTTGAACCCGTGATGTTCAATTTCGATATATTTCGTCTCTCAGCTCATCCGAAAGAGAAACTCATGTCTAACTCTAGTAATCTTTGAACCTGTGATGTTCAATTCGATATATTTCGTCTCCAGTTCATCCGGAAGAGAAACTCAGGTCTAACTCTAGTAATCTTTAAACATGTGATGTTCAATTTTGATATATTTCGTGTGCAGTTCATATAAAGGAGAAACTCATGTCTAACTCTAGTAATCTTTGAACCCGTGATGTTCAATTCTGATATATTTCTTCTCCAGTTCATCCGAAAGAGAAACTCAGGTCTAACTCTAGTAATCTTTGAACCTGTGATGTTCAATTCTGATATATTTCGTCTCCAGTTCATCCGAAAGAGAAACTCATGTCTAACTCTAGTAATCTTTGAACCCGTGATGTTCAATTTGATATATTTCGTCTCCAGTTCATCCGAAAGAGAAACTCATGTCTAACTCTAGTAATCTTTGAACCTGTGATGTTCAATTCTGATATATTTCGTCTCCAGTTCATCCGAAAGAGAAACTCATGTCTAACTCTAGTAATCTTTGAACCTGTGATGTTCAATTCTGATATATTTCGTCTCCAGCTCATCCGAAAGAGAAACTCATGTCTAACTCTAGTAATCTTTGAACCTGTGGTGTTCAATTCTGATATATTTCGTCTCTCAGTTCATCCGAAAGAGAAACTCAAGTATAACTCTAGTAATCTTTGAACCCGTGATGTTCAATTCTGATATATTTCGTCCTCAGTTTATCCGAAAGAGAAACTCGTGTATAACTCTAGTAATCTTTGAACCCGTGATGTTCAATTCTGATATATTTCGTCATCCGAAAGAGAAACCCAGGTCTAACTCTAGTTCATCCGAAAGAGAAACTCAGGTCTAACTCTAGTAATATTTAAACCTGTGATGTTCAATTCTGATATATTTCGTGTCCAGTTCATCCGAAAGAGAAACTCATGTCTAACTCTAGTAATCTTTGAACATCGTGATGTTCAATTCTCGATATATTTCGTCTCCAGCTCATCCGAAAGAGAAACTCATGTCTAACTCTAGTAATCTTTGAACCAGTGATGTTCAATTCTGATATATTTCGTCTCCAGTTCATCCGAAAGAGAAACTCATTTCCAACTCTAGTAATCTTTGAACCTGTGATGTTCAATTCTGATATATTTCGTCTCCAGCTCATCCGAAAGAGAAACTCATGTCTAACTCTAGTAATCTTTGAACCCGTGATGTTCAATTCTGATATATTTCGTGTCTAGTTCATCCGAAAGAGAAACTCATGTCTAACTCTAGTAATCTTTGAACCCGTGATGTTCAATTCTGATATATTTCGTCTCCAGTTCATCCGAAAGAGAAACTCATGTCTAACTCTAGTAATCTTTGAACCTGTGATGTTCAATTCTGATATATTTCGTCTCCAGTTCATCCGAAAGAGAAACTCATGTCTAACTCTAGTAATCTTTGAACCTGTGATGTTCAATTCTGATATATTTCGTCTCCAGTTCATCCGAAAGAGAAACTCATGTCTAACTCTAGTAATCTTTGAACTTGTGATGTTCAATTCTGATATATTTCGTCTCCAGTTCATCCGAAAGAGAAACTCAGGTATAACTCTAGTAATCTTTGAACCGGTGATGTTCAATTCTGATATATTTCGTCCCAAGTTCATCCGAAAGAGAAACCCAGGTCTAACTATGGTAATCTTTGAATCTGTGATGTTCAATTCTGATATATTTCGTCTCCAGTTTATCCGAAAGAGAAACCCAGGTCTAACTCTAGTAATCTTTGAACCCGTGATGTTCAATTCTGATATATTTCGTCTCCAGTTCATCCGAAAGAGAAACTCATGTCTAACTCTAGTAATCTTTGAACCGGTGATGTTCAATTCTGATATATTTCGTCTCCAGTTCATCCGAAAGAGAAACTCATGTCTAACTCTAGTAATCTTTGAACCCGTGATGTTCAATTCTGATATATTTCGTCCTCAGTTCATCCGAAAGAGAAACTCATGTCTAACTCTAGTAATCTTTGAACCTATGATGTTCAATTCTGATATATTTCGTCTCAAGTTCATCCGAAAGAGAAACTCAGGTCGAACTCTAGTAATCTTTGAACCGGTGATGTTCAATTCTGATATATTTCGTCTCCAATTCATCCGAAAGAGAAACTCAAGTCGAACTCTAGTAATCTTTGAACCGGTGATGTTCAATTCTGATATATTTCGTCTCCAGTTCATCCGAAAGAGAAACTCAGGTCGAACTCTAGTAATCTTTGAACCTGTGATGTTCAATTCGGATATATTTCGTCTCCAGTTCATCCGAAAGAGAAACTCAGGTCGAACTCTAGTAATCTTTGAACCTGTGATGTTCAATTCTGATATATTTCGTCTCCAGTTCATCCGAAAGAGAAACTCAGGTATAACTCTAGTAATCTTTGAACCCGTGATGTTCAATTCTGATATATTTCGTCTCTCAGTTAATCCGAAAGAGAAACTCAGGTATAACTCTAGTAATCTTTGAACTGGTGATGTTCAATTCTGATATATTTCGTCTCCAGTTCATCCGAAAGAGAAACTCAGGTCTAACTCTAGTAATCTTTGAACCCGTGATGTTCAATTCTGATATATTTCGTCTCCAGTTCATCCGAAAGAGAAACTCATGTCTAACTCTAGTAATCTTTGAACCTGTGATGTTCAATTCTCGATATATTTCGTCTCCAGTTCATCCGAAAGAGAAACTCATGTCTAACTCTAGTAATCTTTGAACCTGTGATGTTCAATTCTCGATATATTTCGTCTCCAGTTCATCCGAAAGAGAAACTCATGTCTAACTCTAGTAATCTTTGAACCCGTGATGTTCAATTTCGATATATTTCGTCTCCAGCTTCATCCGAAAGAGAAACTCATGTCTAACTCTAGTAATCTTTGAACCCGTGATGTTCAATTCTGATATATTTCGTCTCCAGCTCATCCGAAAGAGAAACTCATGTCTAACTCTAGTAATCTTTGAACCCGTGATGTTCAATTCTGATATATTTCGTCTCCAGTTCATCCGAAAGAGAAACAAAGGTCTAACTCTTGTGATCTTTGAACCGGTGATGTTCAATTTTGATATATTTCGTCCTCAGTTCATCCGAAAGCGAAACTCATGTCTAACTCTAGTAATATTTGAACCCGTGATGTTCAAATCTGATATATTTCGTCTCCAGCCATCCGAAAGAGAAACTCATGTCTAACTCTAGTAATCTTTGAACCTGTGATGTTCAATTCTGATATATTTCGTCTCCAGTTCATCCGAAAGAGAAACTCATGTCTAACTCTAGTAATCTTTGAACCTGTGATGTTCAATTCTGATATATTTCATCTCCAATTCATCCGAAAGAGAAACTCAAGTCGAACTCTAGTAATCTTTGAACCTGTGATGTTCAATTCTGATATATTTCGTCTCCAGTTCATCCGAAATATAAAATCAGGTCTAACTCTAGTAATCTTTGAACCGGTGATGTTCAATTTCGATATATTTCGTCTCCAGTTCGTCCGAAAGAGAAACTCATGTCTAACTCTAGTAATCTTTGAACCCGTGATGTTCAATTCTGATATATTTTGTCTCCAGTTTATCCAAATCAGAAACTCAGGTGTAACTCTAGTAATCTTTGAACCTGTGATGTTCAATTCTGATATATTTCGTCTCAAGTTCATCCGAAAGAGAAACTCATGTCTAACTCTAGTAATCTTTGAACCAGTGATGTTCAATTCTGATATATTTCGTCTCCAGTTCATCCGAAAGAGAAACTCATGTCTAACTCTAGTAATCTTTGAACCCGTGATGTTCAATTCTGATATATTTCGTCTCCAGTTCATCCGAAAGAGAAACACAAGTCTAACTCTAGTAATATTTGAACCCGTGATGTTCAATTCTGATATATTTCTTCTCCAGTTCATCCGAAAGAGAAACTCATGTCTAACTCTAGTAATCTTTGAACCTGTGATGTTCAATTCTGATATATTTCGTCTCCAGCTCATCCGAAAGATAAAATCAAGTCTAACTCTAGTAATATTTGAACCCGTGATGTTCAATTCTGATATATTTCGTCTCCAGCTCATCCGAAAGAGAAACTCATGTCTAACTCTAGTAATCTTTGAACCCGTGATGTTCAATTTTGATATATTTCGTCTCTCAGCTCATCCGAAAGAGAAACTCATGTCTAACTCTAGTAATCTTTGAACCCGTGATGTTCAATTCTGATATATTTCGTCTCCATGTTCATCCGAAAGAGAAAACTCAGGTCTAACTCTAGTAATCTTTGAACCTGTGATGTTCAATTATGATATATTTCGTCTCCAGTTCATCCGAAAGAGAAACTCATGTCTAACTCTAGTAATCTTTGAACCCGTGATGTTCAATTCTGATATATTTTGTCTCCAGCCATCCGAAAGAGAAACTCAGTGTCTAACTCTAGTAATCTTTGAACCTGTGATGTTCAATTCTGATATATTTCGTCTCCAGCTTCATCCGAAAGAGAAACTCAGGTATAACTCTAGTAATCTTTGAACCGGTGATGTTCAATTCTGATATACTTCTCCAGTTTATCCGAATGAGAAACTCATGTCTAACTCTAGTAATCTTTGAACCCGTGATGTTCAATTCTGATATATTTCGTCTCCAGTTTCTCAGAAAGAGAAACTCAGGTCTAACTCTAGTAATCTTTGAACCTGTGATGTTCAATTCTGATATATTTTCGTCTCCAGTTCATCCGAAAGAGAAACTCAGGTCTAACTCTAGTAATCTTTGAACCTGTGATGTTCAATTCTGATATATTTCGTCTCCAGTTCATCCGAAAGAGAAACTCAGGTCTAACTCTAGTAATCTTTGAACCCGTGATGTTCAATTATGATATATTTCGTCTCCAGCTTCATCCGAAAGAGAAAATCAGGTCCAACTCTAGTAATCTTTGAACCTGTGATGTTCAATTTTGATATATTTCGTGTCCAGTTCATCCGAAAGAGAAACTTTGTTATAACTCTAGTAATCTTCGTACCTGTGATGTTCAATTTTGATATATTTCATCTCCAGTTCATCCGAAAGAGAAACTCAGGTATAACTCTAGTAATCTTTGAACCTGTGATGTTCAATTCTGATATATTTCGTCTCCAGTTCATCCGAAAGAGAAACTCAGGTCTAACTCTAGTAATCTTTGAACCCGTGATGTTCAATTCTGATATATTTCTGATCCAGTTAATCCGAAAGAGAAAATCAGATCTAACTCTAGTAATCTTTGAACATGCGATGTTCAATTCTGATATATTTCGTCTCCAGTTCATCCGAAAGAGAAACTCATGTCTAACTCTAGTAATCTTTGAACCCGTGATGTTCAATTCGATATATTTCGTCTCCAGCTCATCCGAAAGAGAAACTCATGTCTAACTCTAGTAATATTTGAACCCGTGATGTTCAATTCTCGATATATTTCGTCTCCAGCTCATCCGAAAGAGAAACTCATGTCTAACTCTAGTAATCTTTGAACCCGTGATGTTCAATTTCGATATATTTCGTCCTCCAGTTCATCCGAAAGAGAAACTCATGTCTAACTCTAGTAATCTTTGAACCTGTGATGTTCAATTATGATATATTTCGTCTCCAGCTCATCCGAAAGAGAAACTCATGTCTAACTCTAGTAATCTTTGAACCCGTGATGTTCAATTCTGATATATTTCGTCTTCAGTTTCATCCGAAAGAGAAACTCATGTCTAACTCTAGTAATCTTTGAACCTTGTGAACCTCCACCATCCGTGATGTTCCTAATATATTCAATTTCGATATATTTCAGTCTCATCATCCGAAAGAGAAACTCATGTCTAACTCTAGTAATCTTTGAACCTGTGATGTTCAATTCTGATATATTTCGTCTCCAGTTCATCCGAAAGAGAAACTCAGGTCTAACTCTAGTAATATTTGAACCTGTGATGTTCAAATCTGATATATTTCGTCTCCAGTTCATCCGAAAGAGAAACTCATGTCTAACTCTAGTAATCTTTGAACCTGTGATGTTCAATTCTGATATATTTCGTCTCCACTTCATCCGAAAGAGAAACTCAAGTATAACTCTAGTAATCTTTGAATCGGTGATGTTCAATTCAGATATATTTCATCTCCAGTTTATCCGAAAGAGAAACTCAGGTCTAGCTCTAGTAATCTTTAAACATGTGATGTTCAATTCTGCTATATTTTCTCTCCAGTTCATCCGAAAGAGAAACTCAGGTCTAACTCTATTATTATTTAAACCTGTGATGTTCAATTCTGATATATTTCGTCTCCAGTTCATCTGAAAGAGAAACACAATTCTAACTCTAGTAATCTTTGAACCAGTGATGTTCAATTCTGATATATTTCGTCTCCACTTCATCCGAAAGAGAAACTCAGGTCTAACTCTAGTAATCTTTGAATCGGTGATGTTCAATTCTGATATATTTCGTCTCCAGTTTATCCGAAAGAGAAACTCATGTCTAACTCTAGTAATCTTTGAACCCGTGATGTTCAATTTTGATATATTTCGTCTCCAGTTCATCCGAAAGAGAAACTCATGTCTAACTCTAGTAATCTTTGAACCCGTGATGTTCAATTCTGATATATTTCGTCTCCAGTTCATCCGAAAGAGAAACTCATGTCTAACTCTAGTAATCTTTGAACCCGTGATGTTCAATTCTGATATATTTCGTCTCCAGTTCATCCGAAAGAGAAACTCATGTCTAACTCTAGTAATCTTTGAACCTGTGATGTTCAATTCTGATATATTTCGTCTCCATTTCATCCGAAAGAGAAACTCAGGTCTAACTCTAGTAATCTTTGAACCTGTGATGTTCAATTCTGATATATTTCGTCTCCAGTTCATCCGAAAGAGAAACTCATGTCTAACTCTAGTAATCTTTGAACCTGTGATGTTCAATTCTGATATATTTCGTCTCCAGTTCATCCGAAAGAGAAAATCAGGTCCAACTCTAGTAATCTTTGAACCTGTGATGTTCAATTCTGATATATTTCTAGTCCAATTCATCCGAAAGAGAAACTCAGGTATAACTCTAGTAATCTTTGAACCTGTGATGTTCAATTCTGATATATTTTGTCTCCAGTTCATCCGAAAGAGAAACTCATTTCCAACTCTAGTAATCTTTGAACCTGTGATGTTCAATTCTGATATATTTCGTCTCCAGTTCATCCGAAAGAGAAAATCAGGTCTAACTCTAGTAATCTTTGAACCCGTGATGTTCAATTTTGATATATTTCGTCTCCAGTTCATCCGAAAGAGAAACTCAGGTCTAACTCTAGTAATCTTTGAACCCGTGATGTTCAATTCTGATATATTTCGTCTCAAGAACATCCGAAAGAGAAACTCAGGTATAACTCTAGTAATCTTTGAACCTGTGATGTTCAATTATGATATATTTCGTCTCAAGTTCATCCGAAAGAGAAACTCAGGTCTAACTCTAGTAATCTTTGAACCGGTGATGTTCAATTCTGATATATTTCGTCTCCAGTTCATCCGAAAGAGAAACTCAAGTCTAACTCTAGTAATCTTTGAACCTGTGATGTTCAATTCTGATATATTTCGTCTCCAGTTCATCCGAAAGAGAAACTCATGTCTAACTCTAGTAATCTTTGAACCTGTGATGTTCAATTCTGATATATTTCGTCTCCAGTTCATCCGAAAGAGAAACTCAGTGTCTAACTCTAGTAATCTTTGAACCTGTGATGTTCAATTCGATATATTTCGTCCTCATTTCATCCGAAAGAGAAACTCATGTCTAACTCTAGTAATCTTTGAACCCGTGATGTTCAATTCTGATATATTTCGTCTCCAGTTCATCCGAAAGAGAAACTCATGTCTAACTCTAGTAATCTTTGAACCTGTGATGTTCAATTCTGATATATTTCGTCTCCAGTTCATCCGAAAGAGAAACTCATGTCTAACTCTAGTAATCTTTGAACCCGTGATGTTCAATTTTGATATATTTCGTCTCCGTTCATCCGAAAGAGAAACTCATGTCTAACTCTAGTAATCTTTGAACCTGTGATGTTCAATTCTCGATATATTTCGTCTCCGTTCATCCGAAAGAGAAACTCATGTCTAACTCTAGTAATCTTTGAACCCGTGATGTTCAATTCTGATATATTTCGTCTCCAGTTCATCCGAAAGAGAAACTCATGTCTAACTCTAGTAATCTTTGAACCCGTGATGTTCAATTTTGATATATTTCGTCTCCAGTTCATCCGAAAGAGAAACTCAGGTCTAACTCTAGTAATATTTGAACCCGTGATGTTCAATTTTGATATATTTCGTCTCTAGTTCATCCGAAAGAGAAACTCAGGTCTAACTCTAGTAATCTTTGAACCTGTGATGTTCAATTCTGTTATATTTCGTCTCCAGTTCATCCGAAAGAGAAACTCAGGTCTAACTCTAGTAATCTTTGAACCTGTGATGTTCAATTCTAATATATTTCGTCTCCAGTTCATCCGAAAGAGAAACTCAGGTCTAACTCTAGTAATCTTTGAACCTGTGATGTTCAATTTGATATATTTTCGTCTCCAGTTCATCCGAAAGAGAAACTCCGGTCTAACTCTAGTAATCTTTGAACCTGTGATGTTCAATTCTGATTTATTTCATCTCCAGTTCATCCGAAAGAGAAACTCATGTCTAACTCTAGTAATCTTTGAACATGTGATGTTCAATTCTGATATATTTCGTCTCCAGTTCATCCGAAAGAGAAACTCATGTCTAACTCTAGTAATCTTTGAACCTATGATGTTCAATTCTGATATATTTCGTGATGTTCGAGTTCATCCGAAAGAGAAACTCAAGTCTAACTCTAGTAATCTTTGAACCCGTGATGTTCAATTCTGATATATTTCGTCTCCAGTTCATCCGAAAGAGAAACTCAGGTCTAACTCTAGTAATCTTTGAACCGATGATGTTCAATTCTGATATATTTCGTCTCCAGTTCATCCGAAAGAGAAACTCAGGTCCAACTCTAGTAATCTTTGAAGCGGTGATGTTCAACTCTGAAATATTTCGTCTCCAGTTCATCCGAAAGAGAAACTCAGGTACAACTCTAGTAATCTTTGAACCTGTGATGTTCAATTTTGATATATTTCGTCTCCAGTTCATCCGAAAGAGAAACTCAGGTATAACTCTAGTAATCTTTGAACCTGTGATGTTCAATTATGATATATTTCATCTCCAGTTCATCCGAAAGAGAAACTCAGGTATAACTCTAGTAATCTTTGAACCGGTGATGTTCAATTCTGATATATTTCGTCTCCAATTCATCCGAAAGACAAACTCAAGTCGAACTCTAGTAATCTTTGAACCGGTGATGTTTAATTATGAAATATTTCGTCTCCAGTTCATCCGAAAGAGAAACTAAGGTCTAACTCTAGTAATCTTTGAACATGTGATGTTCATTTCTGATATATTTCATCCTCTGTTCATCCGAAAGAGAAACTCAGGTCTAACTCTAGTAATCTTTGAACCGGTTATGTTCAATTCTGATATATTTCGTCTCCATTTCATCCGAAAGAGAAACTCAGGTCCAACTCTAGTAATCTTTGAACCTGTGATGTTCAATTCTAATATATTTCGTCTCGAGTTCATCCGAAAGAGAAACTCTGGTCTAACTCTAGTAATCTTTGAACATGTGATGTTCAATTTTGATATATTTCGTCTCAAGTTCATCCGAAAGAGAAACTCAGGTCTAACTCTAGTAATCTTTGAACATGTGATGTTCAATTCTGATATATTTCGTCTCCAGTTCATCCGAAAGAGAAACTCTGGTCGAACTCTAGTAATCTTTGAACCTGTGATGTTCAATTATGATATATTTCGTCTTCAGTTCATCCGAAAGAGAAACTCAGGTCTAACTCTAGTAATCTTTGAACCTGTGATGTTCAATTCTGATATATTTCGTCTCCAGTTCATCCGAAAGAGAAACTCATGTCTAACTCTAGTAATCTTTGAACCCGTGATGTTCAATTCTGATATATTTCGTCTCCCGTTCATCCGAAAGAGAAACTCATGTCTAACTCTAGTAATCTTTGAACCTGTGATGTTCAATTCTGATATATTTCGTCTCCAGTTCATCCGAAAGAGAAACTCATGTCTAACTCTAGTAATCTTTGAACCCGTGATGTTCAATTCTGATATATTTCGTCTCCAGTTCATCCGAAAGAGAAACTCAGGTCTAACTCTAGTAATCTTTGAACCCGTGATGTTCAATTCTGATATATTTCGTCTTCAGTTCAACCGAATACGAGAAACTCATGTCTAACTCTAGTAATCTTTGATCCTATGATGTTCAATTCCGATATATTTCGTCTCCGGTTCATCCGAAAGAGAAACTCAGGTCGAAATCTAGTAATCTTTGAACCGGTGATGTTCAATTCTGATATACTTCGTCTCCAGTTCATCCGAAAGAGAAACTCAGGTCTAACTCTAGTAATCTTTGAACCTGTGATGTTCAATTCTGATATATTTCGTCTCCAGTTCATCCGAAAGAGAAAATCAGGTCCAACTCTAGTAATCTTTGAACCTGTGATGTTCAATTTCTATATATTTCTCCAATTCATCCGAAAGAGAAACTCAGGTCTAACTCTAGTAATCTTTGAACCTGTGATGTTCAATTCTGATATATTTCGTCTCCAGTTCATCCGAAAGAGAAACTCAGTTCTAACTCTAGTAATCTTTGAACATGTGATGTTCAATTCTGATATATTTCGTCTCCAGTTCATCCGAAAGAGAAACTCAGGTCTAACTCTAGTAATCTTTGAACCTGTGATGTTCAATTCTGATATATTTCGTCTCCATTTCATCCGAAAGAGAAACTCAGGTCTAACTCTAGTAATCTTTGAACCTGTGATGTTCAATTTTGATATATTTTGTCTCCAGTTCATCCGAAAGAGAAACTCATGTCTAACTCTAGTAATCTTTGAACCTGTGATGTTCAATTCTGATATATTTCGTCTCCAGTTCATCCGAAAGAGAAACTCATGTCTAACTCTAGTAATCTTTGAACCCGTGATGTTCAATTCTGATATATTTCGTCTCCAGTTCATCCGAAAGAGAAACTCAGTTCTAACTCTAGTAATCTTTGAAGTCGTGATGTTCAATTCTGATATATTTCGTCTCGAGTTCATCCGAAAGAGAAACTCAGGTCTAACTCTAGTAATCTTTGAACTCGTGATGTTCAATTCTAATATATTTCATCTCCAGTTAATCCGAAAGAGAAACTCAGGTCTAACTCTAGTAATCTTTGAACCCGTGATGTTCAATTCTGATATATTTCGTCTTCAAATCATCCGAAAGAGAAACTCAGGTCTAACTCTAGTAATCTTTGAACCTGTGATGTTCAATTCTGATATATTTCTTCTCGAGTTCATCCGAAAGAGAAACTCAGGTCTAACTCTAGTAATCTTTGAACCTGTGATGTTCAATTCTGATATATTTCGTCTCCAGTTCATCCGAAAGAGAAACTCAGGCCTAACTCTAGTAATCTTTGAACCTGTGATGTTCAATTCTGATATATTTCGTCTTCAAATCATCCGAAAGAGAAACTAAGGTCTAACTCTAGTAATCTTTGAACCTGTGATGTTCAATTCTGATATATTTCGTCTCCAGTTCATCCGAAAGAGAAACTCAGGTCTAACTCTAGTAATATTTGAACCTGTGATGTTCAATTATGATATATTTCGTCGAATTCAAACCGAAAGAAAAAAAAGAAAGCACAAAAACACAAAGAGAAAGCATAAAAAAAACAAAGATCTTCATATTTATCGATTTCAATGGTGTATCCTGCTAACCCGAGTCTTCCAGTGTAAACTAATTCTACTTCATGACCTGTATGACTAGTCGAAATTACTTCACGACCTATGTGACTAGTCTAAATTCAACCTGAAAGCACATAGAGAAAGGACAAATAAAACACAAAGAAAACACACTTTCTTGATCCGTATGACAATCTTAAATCAAATCTCTACCGTCCAAAGATATCCCTAATCCGTATGAGCATCTTTTAAGTCAAATCTCTACCGTTTAAAGATAGGTATATGAACATAAAAAGAAAATTTCTCAAACTTTCTTCACTTTCCTCTCTTATCTTCGTCTCTAACCTCATAAAAATTCCGCCTCCGAAAAAACCCTAAAGTTAAGATCAAATCTTCTGTTATGTGATTGCATCATTGAATCTGTGATGATAATAAAATGGATTAGATCGGGAACCAAAATGATTGAAACACCAAGAACCATATCCAATCTAACAATCAATTAAAAAATGAGAAGAAACAACAAATAATTCGTTGAGTTATGCGATTTAGGGATCGAATCTGAATGATGAATTTATGTATTTGCTGCTGTTGATATTCATATGCAGTTGGGTTTGCTTACGATGATACTGTGAATTTGATGGAGATTGTAAGGGTCTGTGAATCAAATCTTTACCCCAGATTGGGTTTGGGTTTTGAGTTGGATTCAGTAAAAGGATATAGCTCAATTTTGAGTTTTATATTACAGTTTTGTTCGATTTTTTTCCTTGTTTTGATGATTGAAAAGTTTTATTTTGATTAGATCTTTACTGAAACTGAGATTTTTTTCATTTTCTTCTATTTTGATTATATTTGTTCAAACCCGAGATTAGATTTGGGTTTTGAGTTGGATTCACTAAAAGGGTATAGCTCAATTTTAAGATTTATGTTACAGTTTTGTTCGATTTTTTCCCTTCTTTTAATGATTGAAAAGTCTTATTTTGATTATATCTTTACTGAAACTGAGATTGTTTTCATTTTCTTTTGTTTTAATTAGATTTGTTCAAAATCCATATTGGATTTGGGTTTTGAGTTGGATCCATATTAGATTTGTTCAAAATCCATTTTCTTTTAAGTTTTATGTTACAGTTTTGTTCGATTTTTAGATTATGTGTTAGGGTTTTTAGGTTGAAAGGCCAGTGATGTAAGTATAATATTTACTACTCTTAATGGGGTGTTTATAGATCCTTCTGATGATTATTTATCCATCAAGATCTCTGAGGCTCTAAATTTTGTTTTGTTGTTGGGTCATCTTATTTCTCTGCTTAGTTGGTATTTGAGATGGTGTATGACTTTGTATATTTCTGCGAAAGACTTGAATATGAAAGTAATCTTATGGTAAGGCTAACCTTTTATCTCTTCTACTAGGGAAGTCATGCAAGTTTTAGTCTTCTGCGAACTAGTTGTCCAGCATAATAACTATATATTCTCTGTGAATTCATTCTTTAGCTAAGAATAATTGCCAATTTTTTTGGATCTTCGTTCAGTATGACCTTGCCAGTGTTGTTTGGTTATGATATGTTTTTTTTTATCTTTTGTGTAGTCCTGGATACTTAAGAAAACTCTCGAAGAATGCATTATGATGGTTTTTGTTTTTACTTTCGTTATTATCATACTGACGATAATCTTATGCTAGAGAGCTGAGTGCCATGGTCATGGAAAGTCATCACTGAAGTTGATATGTGAACTATATGTCGGAATTTTAAGTATCGTACTGGTTGCTTGTACTTTTCCTACTCTCAATAACTCATAATAAAGCATTTTTACCTATTATACACTATGAGACAAGCACAATGTGCAACAGTCCAACGATATGTGAACTGTATGTAGGATGTGGAGTTTAGTTACAGTACATAAGTGAGACATCTCTTTTTTTTTTCTCGACGTTAGTATGTTTCTTGAATATTCTATTAACTTAGGATTTTAACTGGATGATTCTAGTTTTGTTCTTTTTCTGTTATTCAATGGGGTCTACTGACTCTGCTCAAACTGTTCTAGAGTTTCCATCTAGACTTTTTGGAAAAAAATATAGCTCCACTTCAGGTGCACAAGGTGAGCTATTTATGGACTAGAAAAGAATAAATAGTTTTGTTTGATTAATAAGTGTCCATGTGTCTTGCTGTTTCTATTCAGAGATTCATTGGAAGAAGTGTGTAACTATTAAGAAAGTGTCCTAGTCATGAAATATTGATGAAAAAAAATCATAGAATGAACTTATTTGCTTAAAATTGGTGTTAAGTTTCACATATATTATTGCATTGCATAAGTCGTCGCATTAGAAGTTTCACATATATTATTTCGTTGCTAGCGTTTCAATGTTTATTTGGATGGAGAGTAATTTTTTCTCATAATGCATGATTTATTTTTTCTGTATTTTATTCATATTCGTGTCATTTGTAATATGTGCTTTGATTTCAATTTTGTTTAACTATCGACCTTATGATTGACAGATGCATTCAGCAGCATTCGCCTTACAATCATTTTTGAAAAGGGAGGTTAGTGCTCTTAGGGATTTGTAAGTTAATGAATTATACAACTGGTATTGAGAAATTGGGTTTTCTTCTTTGTTCGATGTAAGACGCACGTTCGGGCAAGTTAGGTGATATTCTACGCGTCGTTTGAGCAAGATAGGTGACATTTACGTGCATTTTCTTCCTTACTATATAAGGTGGTTTCTATAATTCATTCTCTTGCGTTGTAAGACATGAAATACGACTTAAAAAATTGTTTCTCTTCTTTTGTGTTAATCTGGTTGATCAAATTATGCTAGACTTACAAACAATTTAAACATTCCTATGCTTCCATGTTTCATATTTCATTTTTTTCCCTCAATTCTCGTGTATAGCCTAGTGGGCTGCACCCAGCTGTGACTTGTGAGACACAATATTAACACCAGTCTAATTTTCTTGATGATAATATTGATGTGTCATGTTCGAGTCTAAGCTGTTTGATAAAAATGAGTTTGTTGTTATTTCAGAAACAAGATATGGTGCCAGTCTACATAAGCAGATCAAGAAGATGGAAATCATTCGGCATTCCAAGTAATTATGTGAATTTTATGGATAGGTATAGTTGTTTTTGCTTTGGTAAACTAGTTCGTCTGCATCTTCTCTTTTTTATTTCTAGTATCGAGTTAGTGAATCTGTTCCAGTACACTTGTAGTATGCTGTGAAGAGACTAGAAATGCTTATATTTGCAATGGCCTACCAATGGTGGAAAGTTACTCGTTACTGATTTTGTTGATCCTCAAGATGTGAAAACGTGGGCAGAAGCACCTATTGCAGCTCCTATTAACACCAGCCCAAAAACTCTACAGCCATCACTGTTATAATGTGGATGATGCTCATGTCTACAATCTGACTTCAGAGTTCAAACTTGAGTGATTATAAATGTGTTACAATGTATTTTATTCATATTCGTGTCATTTGTAATATGTGTTTTGATTTTAATTTTGTTTAACTATCGACCTTATGATTGACAGATGCATTCAGCAGCATTCGCCTTACCATCATTTTTGAAAATGGAGGTTAGTGCTCTTAGGGATTTGTAAGTTAATGAATTATACAACTGGTTTTGAGAAATTGGGTTTTCTTCTTTGTTCGATGTAAGACGCACGTTCGGGCAAGTTAGGTGATATTCTACGCGTCGTTTGAGCAAGATAGGTGACATTTACGTGCATTTTCTTCCTTACTATATAAGGTGGTTTCTATAATTCATTCTCTTGCATTGTAAGACATGAAATACTACTTAAAAAATTGTTTCTCTTCTTTTGTGTTAATCTGGTTGATCAAATTCTGCTAGACTTACAGACAATTTAAACATTCCTATGCTTCCATGTTTCATATTTCTTTTTTTTTCTCAATTCTCGTGTATAGCCTAGTGGGCTGCACCCAGCTGTGACTTGTGAGACAGAATATCAACACCAGTCTAATTTGCTTGATGATAATATTGATGTGTCATGTTCGAGTCTAAGATGTTTGATAATAATGAGTTTGTTGTTATTTCAGAAACAAGATATGGTGCCAGTCTACATAAGCAGATCAAGAAGATGGAAATCAGTCGGCATTCCAAGTAATTATGTGAATTCTATGGATAGGTATAGTTGTTTTTGCTTTGGTAAACTAGTTCGTCTGCATCTTCTCTTTTTTATTTCTAGTATCGAGTTAGTGAATATATTCTAGTACACTCGTAGTATGATGTGAAGAGACTAGAAATGCTTATATTTACAATGGCCTACCAATGGTGGAAAGTTACTCGTCGCTGATTTTGTTGATCCTCAAGATATGAAAACGTGGTCAGAAGAACCTATTGCATCTCCTATCAACACCAGCCAAAAAACTCTGCAGCCAGCACTGTTATAATGTGGATGATTCTCATGTCTACAAGATGACTTCAGAGTTCAAACTTGAGTGATTATAAATGTGTTACACTGTATTTTATTCATATTCGTGTCATTTGTAATATGTGCTTTGATTTCAATTTTGTTTAACTATCGACCTTATGATTGACAGATGCATTCAGCAGCATTCGCCTTACCATCATTTTTGAAAAGGGAGGTTAGTGCTCTTAGGGATTTGTAAGTTAATGAATTATACAACTAGTATTGAGAAATTGGGTTTTTTTCTTTGTTCGATGTAAGACGCATGTTCGGGCAAGTTAGGTGATATTCTACTCGTAGTTTGAGCAATATAGGTGACATTTACGTGCATTTTCTTCCTTACTATATAAGGTGGTTTCTATAATTCATTCTCTTGCGTTGTAAGACATGAAATACGGCTTAAAAAATTGTTTCTCTCCTTTTGTGTTAATCTGGTTGATCAAATTCTGCTAGACTTACAGACAATTTAAACATTCCTATGCTTCCATGTTTCATATTTCTTTTTTTTCTCAATTCTCGTGTATAGACTAGTGGGTTGCACCCAGCTGTGACTTGTGAGACAGAATATCAACACCAGTCTAATTTGCTTGATGATAATATTGATGTGTCATGTTCGAGTCTAAGATGTTTGATAATAATGAGTTTGTTGTTATTTCAGAAACAAGATATGGTGCCAGTCTACATAAGCATATCAAGAAGATGGAAATCAGTCGGCATTCCAAGTAATTATGTGAATTTTATGGATAGGTATAGTTGTTTTTGCTTTGGTAAACTAGTTCGTCTGCATCTTCTCTTTTTTATTTCTAGTATCGAGTTAGTGAATATATTCTAGTACACTCGTAGTATGCTGTGAAGAGACTAGAAATGCTTATATTTGCAATGGCCTACCAATGGTGGAAAGTTACTCGTTGCTGATTTTGTTGATCCTCAAGATGTGAAAACGTGGGCAGAAGCACCTATTGCAGCTCCTATCAACACCAGCCCAAAAACTCTGCAGCCAGCACTGTTATAATGTGGATGATGCTCATGTCTACAAGCTGACTTCAGAGTTCAAACTTGAGTGATTATAAATGTGTTACACTGTATTTTATTCATATTCGTGTCATTTGTAATATGTGCTTTGATTTCAATTTTGTTTAACTATCGACCTTATGATTGACAGCTGCATTCAGCAGCATTCTCCTTACCATCATTTTTGAAAAGGGAGGTTAGTGCTCTTAGGTATTTGTAACTTAATGAATTATACAACTGGTATTGAGAAATTGGGTTTTCTTCTTTGTTCGATGTAAGACGCACGTTCGGGCAAGTTAGGTGATATTCTACGCGTAGTTTGAGCAAGATAGGTGACATTTACGTGCATTTTCTTCCTTACTATATAAGGTGGTTTCTATAATTCATTCTCTTGCGTTGTAAGACATGAAATACGGCTTAAAAAATTGTTTCTCTCCTTTTGTGTTAATCTGGTTGATCAAATTCTGCTAGACTTACAGACAATTTAAACATTCCTATGCTTCCATGTTTCATATTTCTTTTTTTTCTCAATTCTCGTGTATAGACTAGTGGGTTGCACCCAGCTGTGACTTGTGATACAGAATATCAACACCAGTCTAATTTGCTTGATGATAATATTGATGTGTCATGTTCGAGTCTAAGATGTTTGATAATAATGAGTTTGTTGTTATTTCAGAAACAAGATATGGTGCCAGTCTACATAAGCAGATCAAGAAGATGGAAATCAGTCGGCATTCCAAGTAATTATGTGAATTCTATGGATAGGTATAGTTGTTTTTGCTTTGGTAAACTAGTTCGTCTGCATCTTCTCTTTTTTATTTCTAGTATCGAGTTAGTGAATATATTCTAGTACACTCGTAGTATGATGTGAAGAGACTAGAAATGCTTATATTTGCAATGGCCTACCAATGGTGGAAAGTTACTCTTTGCTGATTTTTTTGATCCTCAAGATGTGAAAACGTGGGCAGAAGCACCTATTGCAGCTCCTATCAACACCAGCCCAAAAACTCTGCATCCAGCACTGTTATAATGTGGATGATGCTCATGTCTACAAGCTGACTTCAGAGTTCAAACTTGAGTGATTATAAATGTGTTACACTGGCAGATTAACTATTTGAATGCTGTTACATTTTGATGGTTCACATTTGAATTAATACCGGTATATTTTTAATGTTGTGATCAATTTCATTATTTATTTTTTCACAAATAAAAAATAACCACAACTGCTATGAAAACTTGTAAGTGGATTGTAATACAACAGTAAAAAAGGTTGCAATAAATATTTTTTCTACACAGATTGGTTATCAAAGATTGACATACAACTCTTCCCATAGTTGTCAAGAAAGTGACATACAACTCTAATCATAGTTGTCAAATAATTGACATACAACTCTAACAATAATTGTCAATGAATTTTATACAACCCCAACAAGTATAGTATATTAGTTATTTTCACAACCCAGGTAAGAGTTGTGTTAGGCATTAAGAGCAAATTTCGAAATACTTTGACAACTGACAAAAGCATTGTACAAAACTAAACTATAACTATGTTTACGACTCTATCTGAAGAGTTGTATAGATTTGAGTACTTTCTACAACCCCCCCCCCTTGTGCAACCTATCGATAAACGTCGTCGTAGACCTATGACAACTCTTTTCGGGAGTTGTTGATCAATGTTTTTCCCGTAGTGAATAATGATTAGTTCTAATGATTATTAAACTAATACATTAACTTAACTAATTATATTTAACCACTAAACATAATTAGTGAGGGTAGATTAGGTATTATATAAATTACCCGAATAGGGGGTGACTTTGATTTACTATTTAAATCCCGTTTTTGTCTTTTTTTCTATATCCCAGGGTAGGGCAGAGATCGAAGTGTAACTATCTCATAAAAACACAACATATTTTACCCGACTTGCCAGCGTCTACACAACCCACATAAATGTGATGGATTTGTTTAATATATCGATAACCGAAGCCTTTTTTTTCCAGGAACAAGTCCCAGGTAGGCTAAAATACCATCACTCCAAAAGTTGGTTTCATAAAATACCATCACTTTAACTACTTCCATCAAAGTTAACGGTGGGTAAGTAACACATGTCATTTTCCCTCACCTACTAAAAGTCTGAAACATCATTGCACGTCACATGCACCGAGCCTCACATGCATTTCACTCGAAGTAAGCCCCATGCATATCACATAGACCAATTACATGCACCTCCCACATACTGCAATATACAATGATCAGCTAATATGTGTTGTGATCTTGTACACAAAATACCAACTAATTAACCCTGATTGTGGCTCTTTAACATGTGTACGATTCAAGATTAAATAGCATTGTTTTTAACAAAATTTAAATCTTAATTCATTTTTGTTTGTAAAACAAATGTACATTGTTGATGAAATTCCATTTTTTGTTTCGGTCATTGGTCTTGGAAATGATAAAAAGAAATAAAAAATTATGATAGATAATCTTTTTTTTAGCTTCAATTTTTCCTATGTATATTGGAATTTTTTTCATTATCTTTCCAATAAATCAAAATCTTACAAAGTTAAAAATTACATACTAGGCAAGCGAGTGACAAGCTGTGCCGCTAGCCCTTTTTGATAGATAATGTATTTTGCATTTGAGAATGTAAAGTTTGCACTTCTATGAAAAAAAAATTAAAATTTTTATGAACATTTGTTTTCTCCAATGCAAAATACATTATCTCTCATAATTTTTTATTGTTTTTTATCATTTCCAAGGCCAATGATTAACTCTTATCTTGTGCATGAGTGCACAAGATAACAAAACCCTTTTTGTAACTATGGTATCTCGATCGTTGATCAATGTGTGTTGAAGTATTGATGTACAGTTGATTATGATGAGGATAAATCTTTATTACCCCTGAAAAATTTGTAGATCAGTGAGGATAGAGAATGTCCGGTATTCTCGCAGCAAAAATGGCACAAGGATCTTCAACACGTAGTTACAGAGAGGAGCACTAGGGTATGGATCATCAAGGTAACAAGCAGGATCAAGGAAGTAAGAAAGTTTACAAGTCGGCTAAAGATTGGGTATCAGTGGTTAGAGGAGAGCATATATCTACATCAAAGGATTCACATGTTTCAAACAAGAAAAAAGAAGGGAAAATGGCTAACAAATCTCAAGATGATGAAGGATGGATTGTGGTTTCGCATAATAAGAAATACATCTCTAAGCAGGACTGTGAAGATCTAGCTATACGGATTGAATTTGAGTAAAAAGCTTTTATTCTTTCTAAAAAATCTGGTGAAGTTCTTTTCACAGAAGAGACTAGGAATACTAAGCTTCCGATTCAATTTAAGATTACAGTAAAACCTTTATATAAGAATATTTTGGGGACCATAAAAAAATATTATAATATGGGAGTTATTCTTATATGGAGGTCTACCTTGGATACACCGAAATAAAAAAATTCATACATGTACTTCCGGAAATACATACATATGTATAGGAAACACAAAAATGTATCGATGTAAATATGGATACTACTTAAATGGGGATTTTATTTTATGTTATTTATATATGAAATCAATTCACATTAAAACTCAACTTTGACACCCTAAATTAATAAATGAAATCATATGAGTGACGGATATTTGTATTAAATAGTGCACAAAAGGCAAAGAATTCACTTTGAAGCAAAATGATCATGTAAAATGGTTGTAAGAATCTCTTCATCTTAAATTTTGAAATATCACAAGGACTATATTATACTGTCGATTATTCTTATATAGAGGTAGGTTCCTTAAGAAGGGACCAGAAAAAATTATGACTATTTCCAATATGGAGTTTATTCTTAAATATAATTGCCCCAAATCGGGACCGAATTTTTTTATTCTTATATGGAGTTTATTTCTATATGGAGTATTCTTCCGGAGAGGTTTTACTGTAGTAAATATGCTTTAGTTTGGTTAAAAATATTCTGATAAAAGAATATTCAAAGGACTTTTATGGTCCTTGGCATTGGGTCTTCGAAAAACATAGTGAGCATATGCTTCTTGTTAGGGACAAGAATATGTTTGGTGAAGTTTTCAAGCTAACTGTCTCATAAGGTAGGAATAAGCATTTTACAATCTTTCCGGCAGAGAAGGGATTGAATAGATGGAAAAGATTTGTTGTAGGTTTTGATAATTTTTTATCAAGGAAAACCCCTACTTCTGTAGGTTTTGATAAGTCGTTATCATCTAAAACCACCTGCACAAAGGATGTTCTATCTAATCACAATTTTTCAAGTGAGTCGCTAGTTTTACCAGTTGAAAACAACATCAAGGATGTAGATGATATTTATTTGTGCAACCCATATTGTATTCAGGCTATCATTATTGAATCCTCTAATAACGTTGGATCATGGAATCGTTTGGGAAAGGAAATTTCAAATCGTTTTTATTTGGCCATTGATTTTGATATTTTTCCTTTTGAGGAGAAAAAAACTTTCTTTTTTTCCTCCTTTGAGGATAAGAAATTATTATTGGAGAGAGGACTTTGGTATTTTGAAGGCTCTCCAATTAGATTATATCCATCGTGGTCTGATGTCATTCTATTCCTTCTTCTTCAAAGATGAGTGAAGGACATTGGATTGATATTAAGGGGGTACCATTTAAACTTTGGGGTATGGATATTTTTAATATTATAAGACTCAACTTTGGGGGCTTAATTGAAGTTCATTCTTCCACATCACTGTGGGAAGATGTCTCAACAATTCGTATAAAGGTTCTTAACTTTGAACAACAACAGAATACATTCATGTTCTTTTACAAGGGTCATTCTTTTCAGATTTCATCTTCACCAACCAAGTTTATTGAGGGTTCAGTGAATCAAACTTTCAAAAATATTAGGGTCTCTGTGAAGAACGAATAATCCGATAGAAGATAATTCCATGGGAGGATTTTACGGAGAATAATTCTTCTTTCCAAATTGGTTGGACGAATCTGCATCAATCTCGGTCTATATATGTTCCAAGGTAAAATTTGCGCAAGGAGAAATATCCACGTGTGGAACAAGGAAATACATTATCTTTTGATTTTTCAAAAAATAATTTGAAGCCAAATTTGCCCGTTGAACCAAAAAGAAAGGCTAGAAGGATACAAATTTAGGATATGGGCATGTCTAATTCAAATAATATTCCTTTGTTAAAAGCACCCAATTCATATTCAAATTCGGATGATTCAAGCATCCAATCTTCAAAGGCTATTACTCCATCGGTCATCTCTGAAAAAGATGTTGATGAATTATTGAAGGAAGCGGTCTCGATTCCTTATCTCCAAAAGTTAGATGCTGGTGAGGATGTAACTAGTTCTAATCAACTAGTTCATATTTTTTCATCCCAAAATTAATGGAGTGATGTTAAATCCAATATTGATCCAAATTTGAGACAACAATTCGAAAATATTGTTACTCAAATGATTCAGTTGGGTCCAAAATTGGGTTTGTTTTTCAATGGGAAGGAGGAAGACAATGTTGATACCATGATGGAAACTATGAAGAATCATCTCAAGAATCTTGAAGCTGAGAGAGGTAAATCAGTTTGATTTTATTTTATACTTTCTTTGGGTCTTAGATTTTTGATGGATTTTAAAATTATCTGTTGGAACTTAAGAGGGGTTAATGACCTCAATAGAAGGGATATTATCAAAAATAAAGCTTGAGATTAGAAGCCAAGTATATTTTTGTTACAAGAAAACAAACTTCAGAAGTGTAATGATCTTTTGGTGAGGCAAATTTGGGGTAATAAGAATGTAAAGTGATTGGAAGCTCTATCTGAAGGAAGATCAGGTGGAATTTTGTGTTGTTGGGATGATTCTAAAATTAAAGTGCTAGACTCTTTAGTAGGTCATTATTCTATTACAATTTTGTGTCAAATGTTAGATACAAAATTTGAATGGATTTTTACTGGAGTTTATGCACTTAATGCAAACAATACAAATGAATTGAAGCTTTTTAGGAGGGAAATTGTAGAAGTCAGAAGTTACTGGAATTTACCTTGGGTTTTAGGTGGTGATTTCATTGAAATCAGGTTCACTCATGAGATATCATCTGGAGGTGTTGGAACTATTGGTATAAGGAAATTTAATCAGTTGACTGCTAGATACAAACTTATTGATTTTCCATTGAATGGTGCCACATTCACTTGGACAAATGTTCAATTTCACAGCATTAGAAGTAGAATTGATAGAATTTTTATCTCTGCTGAATGGGAGCTACAATACCCAAGAGTAATTCAACAAGCTTTATCAAGGCCTTGCTCAGATCATAATCCCATTGCTCTTGTTTGTGAAGGTGTGAAGATAGGTCCAAGTCCATTTAGATGTGAGTATTATTGGTTCTCTCATCCTAACTTTATTTCTTTTATTTCTTCTACTTGGTCTTCTCTTGTAGTGTCAGGTTGAGCTGGATTTTCCATTTGAAAGAAACTTCAACTGTTAAAGTCTATTTTAAAAATTTGGAGCAAACAAGAGTATGGAGATTTGGATAGAAGATTGGAGGAGTTGGAGGACATTTTTGTGGATCTAGATGCTGAAGAGAATGCTAATAATGGTATTTCTGAAGAATAGTAGGATGCAAAGATTCAAGGAAGACAAGAATTTTGTAGGTTTCTATTATTAAAGATGAGAAATGTAGGTCTAGAGCAAGAGTTACTCATATGAAGCAGCATGATGACAAAACCAAATATTTCATAGATTGGAAACATATAGAAGAAGAAGAGGTTATATAGGATCTATCAAATTGCATGGAGAATTAACAACAGATTCTAAGAAGATTCAAGAAGGCATTGTGGATTTCTTTCAAAATATCTTTCAAAATAAGTCTACAAAAATAGTCTCTATGGATTACATGCATTTGTCTAGCTAATGCATCGGGGGATTGTCATAAAAAGAAGTGCACATAGAAACTGTACGCATCGGTCCATGCATGTATAGCTATGTATCAGAAGCATATCCAAATGAAGCTCGAAGATTTGTCCCATGCTTGTCAAGAAAGAAGTGCGTACACAAACCGTGCCGGATCGGTCCATGCATGTATAGCTACATATTGGGTTGGTTTGAAGCCATAATTTGGTTGAACCAACTCGAAATCGCATCACGGATAGTGTCTTTGCCGGTGGAGAGCAATGATTGCGCGGCTTGAATTGCGTCTTTGATGCTGAAGCGCAATGATTGTGCAGCATGGATTGCGTCCTTGACGCGGAAGCGCAATGATTGTGCGGCATTGGTTGCGTCGTTGACGCTCAAGCGCAATGATTGCGGAGAGTTGATGAATGATTTTTACCCCTCTAAAATAACTTGTAGAAATTAAAATAAGGCATATATAGGTAAGGGACGTTGGCAGACACGGTGTTGCAAAATCATTGTGCAACATGGATTGCGGCATTGACGGTGATACACGACCATTGCGCGGCATGGATAGCGGCTTTGCCAATGAAGCGCAATGATTGCGGGGAGTTCATGAATGATTTTTGCCCCTCTAAAATAACTTGTAGAAATGCAAATAAGGCATATATAGGGAAGGGACGTTGGGAGACACGGTGTTGCACAATCATTGTGCAACATGGATTGCGGCCTTGACGCTGAAGCGCAATGATTGTGCGGCATGGGTTGCATCGTTGACGCTCAAGCACAATGATTTCTCATAATGATTTCGAGGAATTGATGAATGACTTCTGCTCCTCTAAAATAACTTGTAAAAATGCAAATAAGGCATATATAGGGAAGGGACGTTGGCAGACACGGTGTTGCACAATCATTGTGCAACATAGATTGCGGCTTTGACGGTGATGCACGACCATTGCGCGGCATGGGCCGCGGCTTTGCCTCTGAAGCGCAATGATTGTGCGGCATGGAAAGCATTCGAGACGGTGAAGCATAATCATTGCGCATCATGGAAAGCGTTCGAGACGGTGAAGAGCAATGATTGCGCGGCATGGATAGCGTCCTTGACGGTGAAGTGCAATGATTGTCCGGCATGGATAGCGGCCTTGACCGTGAAGCGTGATAATTGAGCGATATGGATAGCGTCCTTGAAGGTTAAAAGCAGTGATTACGGGTCATGGATAGCATGAATAGCTTCCTTGACGGTGAAGCACAATGATTGTGCGGCGTGGATAGCGGCATTGATGGTGAAGCGCAATGATTGCGCGACTTTGGCAGAGCCGCGGCTTTGGGAGTTGGTGAATGATTTTTGGTCTTCTATTCTTATTTGTAGAAATGCATTTTTTTTACTCGGTCAATATTTGGTCTATAATATGAGCAAAAAAACGTAACCAACAAGATTACAAAAAGGGCCCCGTAGGCCCCCGACCCCCATAGACCAAACGGGTGCATGAAAAGAAAAAACTAAAAACACAAAGGCTTTAACAGGAGCTTCAAGTTTCCCAATGGCACTCCAAGAAGGAAGCTAAACACCCCTCTGCTCAAGACTTCTGAAACGAGACACCCAAACTTTGCATAACTTCAATGATCCAATGGTGCACAAAAAACCTTGAATAAACAAGGCCCAACTAGAAAATTATCGCGCCTGCACCTTTAGTTGAGTTCAAAAAAGAACTCCAACTTGGAGATAAACTTCAAATTGTAAAAAAAGAAAAAAACTTCCACCCCCAAACGAAAATATAAACATATTGTCCGCCAACATCTTGTTAATGCACTCGGATGCATGGAGTAGCAAAAAAAGCTTGCTGCTTCAACAACCAACTGAAAAACATTGTCCGCCAACATCTTGATGCACTCGGATGAAAAAATCTGAGAAGCATACCAATCTTCAAGAGAGACATTTTCCGCCAAGCATACCAATCTTCGAGAAAGCAAAACTCACCGTTTGCATATTTGTAGGCAAGCCATATGAATGGCCAACCGTAATAAAACCCCAAATCTTCAAAACTCTCCAACGGCAAGAATAACTCACTGTACTCGGGGGCTTGAAGCAGTAGAAAACCAAAGTATCCACATGCAGCACCTTCGATATGCTGCCAGGCTTTGGCCAAAATTTCTGCTGCTTGCAGGGTGTGCTGCAGTAAAGAAAACCTCCACTACGCACCAGAATCAGCAAAGAACTACCACGGTATCCACATGCAACAAAGGCTGCCAGGACATGAAAAAGAACCCTGCTGAAAATGTGGAACAACAAGAAGAACTCGCTATCCACGAGGAAAAGTAAAGCATAACCACAGATTCTATGGATATAAACCTTACTAATCAAATGATATATCTTCAAAAATTCGTAGCATATAGCTACAGCAAGCGAATCACCATGAGTGATTGACTTGACAGCTGCTTCATCCACTAAAGAGACGTCTTGATAATTCTCATCACACCAAACAGAAAAATTCTGTGTATTTGCCTCTATGCTGTTAGAACGACACATTAACATCTTTATCTCTTCCTTTTTCAGAAAATTTATAACCATCAACGAACACGTAGCTGCCATCATATTGAGATGACTAGCTTCCGTAGCTGATTTAATATGTAAAGCACTATATTTTAATGGTCCAATTAGCATTCGTCTTAGTGGAAAGACAAAGTCAGTGGACCCCAAGTGCACGTTCAACAAGTATTCCTCTTTGAAGACGTACCTGATATGCAGCACTTGCAAGGAAAAATTAATTCCTTCAAATCTGATCATCATCGACCACAGTAATTTACTGCTGGTGAAATAAACCACCACCTCGATACCTTTCATAAAAAATTTATCAAACAATTTAATTCCCATGAGTCTCATCATCATCTTACTGATCCTTGTCAGGGAAACAGCGTCACCAACTTCATAATAAACTTCAACGGAAAAACAAATTTCCGGTTTATTCATGTACATGGAGTACACGAGAGTAGCTTTCAGCTTCTTCAACTCACCGAACTTGAATAGGACAACAGATGATAGTCCGAAACAAATTCTAGTAAATACAACCATCGATATCAAAATCAAAATCGCATCATAATCACCTTGATCACATGATTTGCAATCAGCAAACAGCTTCAAAGGAAAAAAACCAAGAACCAGCGTCAGATTTATCATCCAAAAATTGTCACTTCCAAAAAAACTCAATCCATGGACATCCATTGCTGCTATAGATGCGAGGAAAGCTACGAAATATGTAGCCCTAATAGCTTGAATCACGAAAAAAACATTAACTTCAACTGAATAATCTCGGGAATCATGTGAAATAGAAACCCTAATAGTAATTAAGCTCTCACCATCAGCGACTAACCATAACTGATCAAGCATCAAATCATAAACTTCAGCCATGAACATGCAAACCATGCTCACATATGTACTCCATATAGGATTAGGAAAAACCTCAAGACCTGTCAGAAAAGTCAGGCGCAACTTCACGAAATCTTCAAAAGAAGAGAACTAGTTCGTGTGATCATCATGTTGAAACAAATCCTTCACATATGGCTGCGAAGCAGCGTAAGCTAAAGAGGACGCAGACGCTGAGTGTAATAACCTCAATCTTTTTTTATTCTCAACGTGAATAAACCACCAAGAGAACTGATTAACAGCAAAACCATCTTTGAAAACACCAATCATAGCATCAAAATCAGCGAAAATTATAGGAGTTAGAGAAATATTCCCAAACCCAAAACTATAATCAGCCGTCATGTCCAAAGAACTCCAGAAGTTTCGACTTCTACCGTGAATAATCAACCTAAGTTGATCAGCAACACAATCATAAATAATATTATGCTTATCAGGAGGATCAGTTTCTGGATTCACCATCTCTAATCTTCGTTGGAAGATTAGAGAAGACAAACCCAACGCAAATTCTCCAAACCCTAGAACCGTGAAAACCGGAGCTCTAGGGGTTCTTGTTGAAAAAACGTTTTTTTTTTATTTATTTGTAGAAATGCAAATAAGGCATATATAGGGAAGGGTGCGTGGGCTGAAACTGAAAATTTGGGAAATGTCCCAATACTCCATGAAAGCGAATGGCGATGCATTTTGGGTTGGTTTGAAGCTATATTTTGGTTGAACCAACTCGAAAACGCATCATGGATAGCGGCTTTGCCAGTGAAGCGCAATGATTGCGCGGCTTGAATTGCGACTTTGCCGCTAAAACACAATGATTGTGCGGCATGGCTATCGGATTTGCCGCTGAAGCGCAATGATTGTGCGGCATGGAAAGCGTTCGAGACGGTGAAGCATAATCATTGTGCATCATGGAAAGCGTTCGAGATGGTGAAGCACAATGATTGTGCGGCATGGCCAGCGGCTTTGCCATTACGGCTTTGGGAGTTGGTGAATGATTTTTGGTCTTCTTTCCTAATTTGTAGAAATGCAAAAAAAATTTTACTCGATCAATATGTAATAAAAAACGAAAAAACTGTACATGGGGAGCCTTACTAGAGCATAGCCGTTAGGCCATCCCTAGAAAAAGACTCATTTGAATCGAAAATAAACCTCTCCAGGAAACTCATAAATTTTAGTGGACACTGGCCTACCCTCATAAAACTCAAAGATATCCTCGGCCAACAAACAAGCTTGCTTAGCCGAGGCATCAGCTGAAAAGTTGACTTCCCTATAGCTATGAATATATCTAATATTGTCATATAAAGATCTAGCCATTCTCCACTTCTGCCTAAGCTGCCACGGTAATTGGCCATCCTCAAAAGCTTGAATGCAACTCCTTGAATCCGATCGAACACACAGATTTTTAATATTCCATCGCTTGGCCCTCATCGCTCCATAAATAATGGCACAAACCTCATCATAGAAATTTGTTTGTTAAGATAAGCCAACCTAAAGGTGCTTAGACTTCGCTATTAGAGCCACGGAAAGTGACGCCGCAACCTTCCTGGCCAGGGTTGACAAGCGACGCGCCATCACAACATATCAATATCTCACCTGGATTCGGAGGCCACCAAGTAATTTCCAGCGGAGTAGAAACTCGGCAAGCCCTATGCGCCACCTTGAAATAATTCAATATCCGCAAATCGTCTTCCCTATTGTACATGTAGCCCTTCATGTGGATCAAATTATCATGAATCAATTGATAAACTCGGCCTTTAAAACCGAGCCAATTCACCTTAGCCTCCTCAAAATGAATTTTGTTCCTCAGTTTCCATAATTCTGTGGCAATTGAAAGATGAGTAACAAGCCACAGGTCCTTAACCATTCTATTACGACCCTTAGCAACCTTATAAGAATCGACAAGATCTTCCATTGGCTGCAACTTGAAGATGCCCGCTGCCCAGGACCAAATTCTCCTTGCAAACCTACACTGCCACGTAATGTGACGCATAGATTCACAATCCCTCCTACAAATGCGACACATAGAAGGCATAGAACGTTTTGTATGTTTAATAACATTATCATCCGTAGAACAACACTGATTCTCCCAAATCTTCCAATATTGTACACTCAAAGTTGGGTGCACCACACTGCGAGAAAACAAAACAGCATGAGGCTGTAAATCCTTGGCAAGATCGCAAATAATACATATATAGGGAAGGGACGTTGGTTGGGAAGGAAATGCAAGATCGATTTGCATTTCCCATGGGAAGCGAATAGCGCAATGCTTTGGCCTTCTATTATGCATGCTAAATGCAACATTTTGAATTTATTGGCATCACTGGCTAACAACCACGTGAGTAAGGCCAATGTCGGAGACCCATATTGCATCATTTGAAGCGATGAATCTTCATTTGGGCAGGGCCTCCGCAAGATTGCGGCTTTGGGAGTTGGTGAATGATTTTTGGTCTTCTTTCCTAATTTTTAGAAATGAAAATAATACATATATAGGGTCAGGCACCTAATTTGTAGAAACCATAGCTTGGTCGCGCACTTAGTCCAGGATAGTCACGCCATGCGCCCATGGCAAATTCTTGGCTCCTCACACCAAGTATAAACACACCCTGGTCGTGCCACCCTGTTGGAACTCACTACACGGCTACCAAAACAAAGGCATGCAACGATCAACGGTTGCCCATCCTCTTAAGATGCAACATCTCGACCGTCGAAGGTCACCTGGCTAGCAAGTTCCCCAAGATAAACTTTCCAAGCCACAACAACGTTTTACATGTTTTCCAAAAACATTCGGGACATCAACACAAACAAGGGGATTCTCTTTGGGTATTGGTTTGGGGGTCTACAGCGTGCGGCGTACACTACGCCCCTCATAAGGAAGTGTCATAAGGGTGAGGTGCCTAGTAAATACGGGAGTTATGTGGGAAACGTTCATGGGACATAAATCCGTGAGTTAACAAAATTTATGGACATCAATTCCATAACGTTAACAGTTTCATTAAAATCAATTCCATGCGTTAGCCACTTTATGAGACATCAAATCCATGCATACGGTTACCACCTCCTCCCATTTACTCCTTACTCTTTAATGAGACCAGAGTTCGTTTCTACTACAACTTGTATAAATAGGTCTCACCTATTTCCATTCCAAAAACAAGTTCATTCGGACAAGTGAAAACTAAGAATACTTACCTGCTAGCTCCCCTCATGAGCTCTCGAACTTTTCTGAAAACAAGTTGTAGAAACCCAATTGCTCTTCCAGAATAAACTATTTTAGTCTCACACTCTCCTTGCTTCCCTCCCCAAAACCAACCCATTCTCCTCCTCTTTGTGACTGAAGCAAGTCTGGAACGGCCATTTCTTGGTTTAGGCCGGACTTGTACAAATTGATCTCTCGAACCTAAAAGTGCTCAATGTGTATCACATTTGTTTAGGGTTTAAACCAGTTTCTCACTCAACTACCGAATTTACCGAAATCGGCAAAAGCTATTTTCACCCATAAACACCCTCACAGGATGGATATCTCCAGGATAAAACACCCTACTACACCTACTACTAGCATATGTAGTAGAGCAACCCCTTGGCAACTCCGAAAAACCATAAAGGAAAATCACGAACGCTTGAGAAAACATATAAAATATCTTCCCTTGGGGGTCCCTCTGAAATATAGAGCAACCCCTTTCTCATTGATTTTACAAAAGTAATGAATTTGTTTATATAATGGAACAAAACAAATTAAGAAGAGGAACTCCCTGATGTGGGACTAAAAACCTTATATAGTCTCTAAAAACAACTAAAAAATGGAAACTCCACGATGTGTGACTAATAAGTTTTTTCATTCACAAAAGAATACAATAAATTATAATTTTATTAAAACCTTAAAAATCATTTTTAATAATTGTTTTCCAACAGCGACTACACTGAAACTGTATCATCATGATGAAATACTGAATGCTTTACCAAGAAGAGTTTGGATTGAATCAAAGAAGTTATGAAATATTGCTGGTCCACCTATCTTCAGCCGTATTACTTCTTATTATATGCTCGTTATTACCCAAGCTTTTGCTGGTCATCTGGGTAATCTTGAGCTTGCAGCAATGGCAGTTTCCACTGTTGTTATCGTTGGTTTTTCCTTCGGCTTATTGGTATATAACATTCTTCATCCTTTCCATTTACTTTCTTAATTATATACTCTTGCTTACCATAAATTTCTTTTGATTTTGATGTTGCTGAATCAGTTGGGAATGGCAAGTGCATTAGAGACATTATGTGGTCAAGGATACGGAGCTAAACGATACCATATGCTAGGAATTTACCTGCAGCGTTCATGGGTTGTTTTGACCATCACTGCAATTTTACTGCTACCAGTTTACATATTCACTACACCTATTCTTAAATTCTTGGGACAGCCAGATGAAATAGCTAAGCTATCAGGCTTAGTGACAATTTGGTTAATTCCACTAAATTTTGCCTTAGCATTACAATTTCCTATGCAAATATTTCTCCAATGTCAACTTCAAACACCGATAGTTGCTTGGGTGTGTTCGGGTGACCTACTATTTCATATTTTGTTTAACTGGTTAGTCGTTTACAAACTCGGTTTTGGTGTTATTGGAGCTGCGGCTACGTCAAGTGTCTCGTGGTGGATTACAGGTTTTGGATTGTTCTCTTATATTGCTGGTGGTGGTTGCCCTGAAACTTGGACTGGTTTTTCTATTCAAGCTTTTTCTGGCCTCGGGGAATTTTTTAAACTCTCCATGGCTTCTGGCGTCATGATATGGTATACTTGTCTCTTTGTCCGACTCTTTTTTCGGGTGCCCGGAGATTTTTCATTTTTCATTTTATTGTGGATAATGATAGCTAATGGGAAATGTACAGTTTGGAGAATTGGTACTACAGAATACTGGTTTTGATGACTGGGAACTTGAAAAATGCTACGGTTGCGGTCTCAGCTCTTACTGTCTGGTGCGTATTCTTCGTATGCTTGGCTTTTAATTAGGACCTGGAAAATGATATTAATGCCAGTTGCCTCTGAATGAAATGTAACAATTTAGGAATGTGCAAGCTATGGCCTTACGTCGATACCCACATGAATCAGAGTTTGATTTGTTAATTTGATAATTGATGGTTCACAGTATGAGCATCAACGGATGGGAGCTGATGATTCCACTTGCTTTCTGCACTGCTACTGGGTAATTGACCATGTAGATACCAAAAATGCACATCGACGCGTGGCGCCATATGAAGGGAGGAGTAACTTAGCATCGCTAGGATAGCCTACATTGTATCTTAGCTTAGTTTCCTTAATTTGTAAGTAAAAGACATTTATGTAAATCCACTTCTACTCTCTAGTACATAAAGAAAATATCTAGGAGAGAGAATTGATCAGATTTCATTTTCCTTTATCTTCATCTTATTCCCCAAAACTAGATCTAGGAGAGCTCCAAAAACTCATTAATGGAGTTCCATGTAAATACCAAATATCATAGTGAAATCCGTGGATGTAGATCCCTTTATGGATCGAACCACGTAAAAATTGTGTGTTTCTTTTATCATTTTAGAACTTTAAATTATCATTTTAGTGTTCAAAAGTTAGATCTAGAAATTGTTTTGAGTTTTGAGGTTGAAATGGATTTAGATCTTGAAATGCAACACTTGGGTGTGACTGTGGGATAATCTGCAGTTACATTTTGGCGTCCAGAAACAGGGATTGAACCTGTGCTATCTATTCACTGATTCAAGAAAATTTCATGAAACTGGAACTGCTGGTTCAAGTAATGTTGGTTCAAGTACTGTGTTTCTAGTTAACGGAGTGGAAGTTCCAGCGAAAAGAGTTTTATCCACATACAACAAACTTCATTAGTCTTTGTGAGAAACGAAGAAAGGTAGAAAGATGGAAGAACGAAAATAGAGTCGAAGAGAAGAAGCACAATCAATCATGGATGCGTCTGTTCAAGGGGACGTTGTCAAAACTCAGATCTATTATGAAAATAGATCTACGAAGAAGAGACAACGTAGCTTCGTCAACTGGAAACAAGATAAGAGGCATCAATGAAACTCATCTCGTCATCAACATTGGTAAAGTCATGATGATTTGCGGAAGATTAATATCTAAATCGAAGTTAGAGGAGAGTCAGAGGGAGGAAAGATACGAGATTTACCTCGTCGTCAATTCCAGCGAAGAGCTAAACTAAAATGATATCAATAACGAGTTTACAAAGCTCGTGAAAGAAAAACACGAGAAAGTCATCAACGTCACATGTACCACCGTCATCGTTAATAGGAAGGGATAAAATAACATAACCAAAGTACGGAAGGAGAATATCTTGGTACAGCGGTTACTTCGTAAGAGAGGAATGATAAGATGTTAAAAGGAAAGCACATGGACCTAGTTTCAACTAACAACCGAGTAAAGGAATAAGATAGTATCGATATCTTCACTTGCAGTTAACTCGACTTTAGAGGAAAACCAACTTGCGAAGAAAAAATAACCAACTCGTGGAAATCTGAGTACAAAACCAGTGACGAAGTCCGACGAAAGTTCGTCAGATAAATACTCACAGGCGAAGACAAACGAAAATAGTACATCAAGAAATGATTTAGACAAGATACTTCGTAAAAGAGGAAGCTCGTAGCCAGATCAACTCGCCGGGAATTGGCAGCCAATGGCAGTATATTGCTTCCTTAGGGCAGTAACCAGGATCCATTTCGTGAAGAAGGATGTTCGCAAATATTTAACTTCGCATATATTTACTTCGCAAATATTTTCTAAGACTTGCATCAACATAACCTACTTCGGGAGAAGCAAACTACTTCATGGGCAACCAGCGATCCGCTAGAAGCATGAGGCAACGAATCACATTAAAGCTAAGTGCAACTTTCCTTGAACACTTATTTTTTACATAAAAATATTTTCAATCATATAGCGTTTGCGCATAAAATTATTTTCAAAAAAAAAAAAATTCGATCGCATAAAATTATTGATACAATGCGATACAATTGCACAATTATAAAGATTAGCGAGAAAAATCTTGCAAGTATCAATCATTAATATTTGCTTTGCTTCAAATGGTATGATATTTCACATGGAAACTAGTAGGAGGATGGAAAAAGGCAAAAGACCTTATACAAGTAGAAGATAAATGCAAAGGACCTTAGTAGGATCATTTCCATGGGAAGTATTAATCAAATGATACGAAACAAGTCCTACAACGCAAAAACAAAATAACGAAAAAACGATTTTGGCTTGCACATGAATGAATTTATTTAACCTATGGAATTTCGAATATTAATTTGAATTCTTATTTACATCACAGCGCAACGTAGGGCAAGTTTACCAACATGGAGCCACGTGAGGCAGCTTATTACAGCGAAGTAGTGATTCTTCAAAATAATATGCGCAACGTAGGGCAAGTTTACCAACATGGAGCCACGGGAGGCATCTTATTACAGCGAAGTAGTGATTCTTCAAAATAATATGGCAAGATATAAGGACACCAGCAGCACTTCACAAAATTTATTCCGTCATCAATACCAGCGAACTACAATAATTCAAGAAGGGAGATACATAGCAATCAAGATACTTTATTAAATTCTTATTGCCACTCATCAAATTTTCATCATCACTGGTCAATGCAATCACATATCCAGCAAGAAGGATTTACAAATAAGGGGTTAACTCGCGTTGGTAAGCCACATCACCAGCGAAGCAACAAAAGAAATGTAGTAGCAAATATCTTTGGAGGAAATCATTTCAAGAAAGTGAAATGTAACTTCGTCAGGAACACAAGCGAAGAAGTAGAAAAATTAAGGAGCAGTGATGTCACGTCAACCTATATGAAGGTTAAAACAGTTAAAGCAAGGAAATTAGGAATAAGTCGGGCTATAATTCTGAATGAGAAAGTGAAGAAGATACAGTAGTGTTATGACCAATGGCTCTTCTAAGCACAATCAATAGAGAATTAAAATAGAAATGAAAACAAATGTAAAATAGGCACACACACAACACAAGGATTTATAGTGGTTCGATCAAGATGATCTACATCCACTTTGGAAGACGACGATAACGTTGCACTATGATTGGAACAAGTTTACAAGAGTATGATTCACTCCCTTACACTCTCTTAAGAACAAGCCTACAATGGCTTCCTCACACTACTCTTTATCTCACTAATGTTCTCTCTGTGAAGATGTACTTACATGAAACTAGAATGCCCATTTATATAGGATCAAGAGAATATAGGATGTCGACATTATACACCTACCGACAGTCCACCATATGCACTTGATGACAGCCTCCAACCACCGACAGCTTACCTACAATTCCACTGCCGACAGCTTACCTACAATTCCACTTCAAGCTACAACCGACAGTTTACTTAATTAATTCAGCCGAAAGCAGCCAATTGTATATTCAAGGCATTATTCTACAAATCTCCACCTTGACTTGAATACCATCATCACTCATCATCATCGTCTTCTCTCAGCCCCTCAAGGGCTCTCAACACCTGTTGACACCAACCAAGTCCAAGCAGTGCTTGAACTTGATACTTGGAACTCGGCTTCACAACATGTCCGCAGGGTTATCCGCCGTAGGAACCTTTAGCATCGCTATCCTACCTTCTTCAACTCCATCCTTGATAAAATGATACCTGACATCGATGTGCTTCGTTCTCTCATGATACATCTGGTTCTTGGTCAAGTGAATGGCACTTTGACTGTCACAGAACAAAGTTGCATTCTCTTGCTTGAAACCTAAATCACCAACCAAACCCATCAACCATATACCTTCCTTCATCGCTTCATGGCTGCCATGTACTCTTCCTCAGCTTGTAGACAATGCAACCGTGCTTTGCAAACCGACCTCCAACCGATAGTACTTCCACACAATGTAAAAGTATAACCTCGTCAATGACCTTCTTCTATCAAGATCACCCGCATAATCGAATCAACATAACCCACAACATTTGTCGAATCACCATAGTGTTTATCAAACACTAAACCAACATCTGTACTTCCCCTTAGATACTTCAATCCACTTTACAGCTTGCCAATGAGCCTTCCCGGACTTCCCATGTATCTACTTACCACACTCACAAATTTTGTGCGATATCCCCTTGTACAAACCATAGCATACATGATGCTACCAATCATACTTGCATATGGAACTCGAGACATATACTCTGCCTCATCTGCAGTTTGAGGTGATTGCTTTCAGAAAGTTTAAAATGAGCTGCCAAAGGAGTACTTACTGGTTTTGCATCTTTCATACCAAACCGCTCCAACACCTTCTCGATGTAAGCCTTCTGGGACAAATGCAACTTGCCTTCAGTTCGGTTTCTATGAATCTCCATGCCCAATATCTTCTTTGCTGCACCCAAATCCTTCATCTCAAACTCACTACTCAACTGCTGTTTCAGCTTCAGATCTCTCGACATGTCTTTGCAAGCAATCAACATATCATCAACATACAAGAGTAAATACACAAATGAACCATCTTGAGTTTCCGTGATATACACAACTATCATACTTACTCCTGTCATAGCCATTTGCCACCATAAACGTGTCAAAACGTTTATACCACTGCCTTGAGATTGCTTCAAACCATACAAAGATTTCTTCAACAAACATACATGGTCTTCTTTGCCAGGAACTTCAAACCCCTTTGGTTGTTGCATATAAATACGCTCTTCCAAATCACCGTGATGGAAAGCTGTCTTAACATCTAGTTGTTCTAATTCTAGATCTTTCAAAGCAACTATAGCAAGTAATGTTCTAATATAACTATGTTTAACAACAGGAGAGAATACCTCATTGTAGTCAATGCCTTCTCTTTGCGTAAACCCCTTTGCCACAAGCCTTGCCTTGTACCTTGTTCCTTCACCATCTGAAGTGCCTTGTTTCTTCTTGAAGACCCATTTGCTTCCAACAATCTTCTCTGACCTTTTGGTCTTGCTACTATCTCCCAAGTCCCATTCTTGTCAAGAGACTCAATTTCTTCAATTGCGGATGCTCCCCATTCTGCTGATTCTTCACCACCGATTGCTTCTTCATAGGTTGTTGGATCATCCCTATCTATGCTCTCACCTACTGCAAATGCATATGCAACCAAATCAGCATGGCCGTATCTTTGAGGTGCTCTAACTTCCCTCCTCTCTCTGTCTCTTGCAAGATTGTACTGATGACCTTGTGCTTCTTCTTCTTGGGCAGGTTCTTGCACAATATCTTGATCATCATCATTATCAGAAACAACAGTCTTATTGCTTCCTTGAACTTGCACCTCAAGTTCCACCTTGTCACCAAGCTCCACCTTATCACTAACACCCTCTTCAGCTTCTCCATCTAGTTCTTCATTCTTTGGCTTCAACATCGATTGCTCATCAAATTTCACATCTCTGTTGATAAGAAACTTGTTTGATCTTTCTCATTGACACCATAACCCGTAGCCTTTCACGCCTTTTGCATACCCAAGAAATATACACTTCTTTGCTCTAGGCTCTAGCTTCCCCTCATTCACATGAGCATAGGCTGGACATACGAATATCTTTAAGTCTTCATAGTTAGCATGCGAACCTGTCCAAACTTCATTTGGAGTCTTGCACTCAATGGCAGTCGATGGAGATCTGTTCACTAAATAAGCTGATGTGTTTGCTTCGCCGCAAAACTTCTTTGGTAACCTCGGCATTGGAGAGCATGCACCGTGCCTTCTCCATTATGGTTCTGTTCATCCTTTCGCAACACCATTTTGCTGTGGTGTTTTTCTGACTGCGTGTCTCACAATCCCTTGCTCCTTGCAGAACTCGTTGAACTCACCCCCACAAAATTCCAAACCATTGTCTGTCCTCAAGCACTTGATTTGTCTTCCGGTTTGCTTCTCAACCATAGTCTTCCATTGCTTGAACTTGACAAAAGTTTCATCTTTGTGTTTAAGTATGAATACCCATACTTTCCTTGAGAAATCATCAATGAACGTCAAGATATATCTACCACCACCATGTGAATCGACCCGAGAAGGACCCCAAAGATCAGAATGAATATAATCCGTACCTTTGGTGTTATGAATAGCTGTACTAAACTTGACTCTACACCGCTTTCCAAAGACACAATGTTCACAGAAATCAAGCTTGCCTGTTTTATGACCACAAAGCAATCCCTGCTTGCTCAAAACAGCCAACCCCCTCTCGCTCATATGCCCTAGCCGCATATGCCACAACTTGGTAGTATCATCATCATAACTTGAAGAACATACCGCTGCATCACCCGTCACAGTAGTACCTTTGCAGCGTATAAAGACCATTAATTCTCTCGCCCTTCATAATTGTAAGACTTCCTCTTGAAACACGAATAACTCCACCTTCACCTTGATACTTGCAGCCATTTGAATCAAGCGTACCCAAAGAAATAAGATTTCTTCTCAGGTCCGGAACATGTCTAACTTTAGTTAAAGTCCTCACCATACCGTCATACATCTTAATTTGAATTGTACCTACACCCACCACTTTACAAGTGACATTGTTTCCCATAAGAACTTTACCACCTTCTCTAGCTTGATAAGTAGTAAACCACTCTTTATGAGGACACATGTGAAAGGTACACCCCGAATCAAGAATCCACCCGTTCTCCGAGCTTTGCGGATGAACCGTGAGAACCGCTCCATCATCACTTTCTTCTTCAACATTTGCTGCGGTGCCTTGGTTGGTATTCTTCTCGACAGTCTTCAATTTTGGACAATCCTTCTTGAAATGCCCCTTTTCCTTACAATGAAAGCAATAGAATTTACCGGATTTTGATTTAGACCTTGACTTTGATCTACTCCTATCAAATCCGCCTTTTTGTTTCCTCTTCCTCTAACGAACAACCCATCTCCCGAATTATCTTTACCGTCGATACCCGTCTTCTTTAACTCCTTAGAGTTCAAGGCCGCTTTAACGTCTTCCATGGAAATTGTATTTTTTCCATACATTACGGTATCAACAAAATTTTCATAAGATGGTGGTAAGGAACAAAGCAAACCCAAAGCTTGGTCTTCATCTTCAATTTTGACATCAATATTTGCCAAATCCAAGAGAATTTTATTATAATCATCAATATGATTTATAATAGACGTTCCTTCATGCATTTTAAGAGTATGTAATTTCTTCTTAAGATATAAACGATTAGTTACGGATTTAGTCATATACCTTTTCTCCAACTTGTTCCATAGCCCGTCCGGTGTCGTTTCCGTTGCCACTTCTCTCAAGACCTCGTTGCTCAAACACAATAGAATTAATCCATGTGCTTTCTCCATGAGTTCTTCTTTTTCTTCTTCCTTCAATGTTTCTGCTAGAGCCGTTTTCCCCTTCAAAGTTTTCACCAAACCTTGTTGCACCAAAACAGCCCTCATCTTTAGCCTCCATAAATTGAAATCATTTCTTCCATCAAATTTCTCAATCTCATACTTTGCCGCCATCGTAGATCGTTTTTAACCGGAGCTCTGATACCAATTTGTTATGACCAATGGCTCTTCTAAGCACAATCAATAGAGAATTAAAATAGAAATGAAAACAAATGTAAAATAGGCACACACACAACACAAGGATTTATAGTGGTTCGATCAAGATGATCTACATCCACTTTGGAAGACGACGATAACGTTGCACTATGATTGGAACAAGTTTACAAGAGTATGATTCACTCCCTTGCACTCTCTTAAGAACAAGCCTACAATGGCTTCCTCACACTACTCTTTATCTCACTAATGTTCTCTCTGTGAAGATGTACTTACATGAAACTAGAATGCCCATTTATATAGGATCAAGAGAATATAGGATGTCGACATTATACACCTACCGACAGTCCACCATATGCACTTGATGACAGCCTCCACCACCGACAGCTTACCTACAATTCCACTGCCGACAGCTTACCTACAATTCCACTTCAAGCTACAACCGACAGTTTACTTAATTAATTCAGCCGAAAGCAGCCAATTGTATATTCAAGGCATTATTCTACAAGTAGTGAAACTATTCCGTCACCAAACTACGAAGGAAATGCTCAATTCAAAAAAAAAAAACGAGGAGGCAATAATGTGCTCACGAATCAGAAGGTGGAAAGCAAACTGCTTCATAGAAGACATTTCGTCATAAGGAGGGTAACAAAAGAAGAGATGTCAATATAACTTACTTCATCAATAAGCATCCAAAAATAGCAGAGTGAAGCAAAAACCAACTCAACCTTTCCATCCCGGAAGTACGAAGTAAACACAAGAAGAGAAATGACTTCGTGAAGAAGAGAAGATACAGTAGTAAATGGTACTTCATCACCAAACTCCGGCGAAGACCGCCAGCAACTTAGCAAAACCAACGAGAAAAAGAGGAAACAGCGAAGTAACCAGCGAGCATAAGAGCAACTTCAAGGACAACAACCACCTGCCACACAACAACTAAAGGAACTCTCGTCATAAACCACGAACAAAGCAACCAAGCAGGACGAGGAAACAGTGATGTTTTTGGGAGAGATCTTTTGCCAAAGTAAAGGATCAGCACTAATTTAAGGACTTCAAACAATACGATCGAAAGGGAAGCATTCCTATCCTCTCATCTCTTATTCAAAAAAGCATCGTATTATATTCTTACTGAGCATACCGTTAAAATGTGAATGATTCTATGAACTTTTATCATCTTAATGGAATTATCATGATCTTTTATATCATTTACTCATTTAAGTTACAAGCCACAGGTACCCAAAGACACAGAATAACAAACTTGAGACTACCAACAAAGAAATGCGCGCAAAAGGAGTGAAGCAGCAGTGATAATTCAATGAGATTACTCGGCATTAACGAGAAGGCATGATAGCATACAGAAAGAAAAACAATGAAAGAAGTAAGATGACAAATCTGTTGAAAAAATACGAAATGAAAAAAAAGAGCAAGAAGAAGAGTTTCAAGAATAACATAGAAAAAAGAAACCACAGTTCAATGAAGAGTATGGTGCACCGTCAAATCAACCATTCCAGCGAAATAGATTCACGGAGAAAGAGAGATAACAAATATAAAAAAAAAACGGAACTGAATGGCAACACGTACCACATAATACACACAAGCTATATCACCATCTCGCGGCAACGAGGAGAGTCACTTCGTCAATTGTCCCAGAAGATGAAATCAATTCATATCCATCTTGCCAATCATCTATTTCGCCATTTATCAAACTTTCATCATCATCATCATTATCTCATATGTTCCACCAACTTAAGTGACGAAGACAAAGGACAATTAATGAAGAAAGAAGGCTCATCTTGTGAACAATAGAGCAAAGGAAGACGAGCTACTGCGAAGCTTACCTCTACAACTATTAGTACCCATCACTCAATGAAGCATCTCCGACCCACTTCGTCAGTTTGGTCCACAGAGGATCAGCAAAAGTTACTTCGTCAGTTAAACATGAAAGCACAGCCTCGCCAGACTATTCAGTGTAAGGGAATGAATAAAGTTAAAAGAGCAGTATTACTTCGTTATCAGCTTCAGCAAACAACCAACTCTGCGAGGTTAATTTTACTCGAACTACCTTTTCCAACCATCTTTATCCCGTCAAGAGATCACTTCGGAGCGGACAGATCAACCAGCTCAGATCCAACGAACCAATATGCTCGAAACTATCATTCCCGGATCGTCATCAAAGTTTATATCTCTTTCGACCAACCACTACTAATAACCCCACAGGAGAAACGCAGTTGAATAGGGAAGTATTCTTACCCTCTCTTTTCTGATCACTAGAATTATTATCATATCAGAAAATCTGAGGAATTGCATTGACATTTTCCATTAACTTGCTGTGAATTCACAGATTAAGATCATTAACCATACTTCGTTCAACCATTAATGACTTTCTACTATTGAATCTTCATAATTGTTTAAATATCCGAATTATGAGACGCAGGTACGTCAGCTTGACTTAAGACCTCCATTGAACTCGAGTAGTATCAGGAATGAACAGAGAGGAATGCCGGAATAGCAATTACAGAGAAATAAACTCAAAAAGAACAGAATCAACAGTATGGAAATATTCAAGAAGAATATGTTAGAAAATTTGATAGTTTGATGATCATGGAGATATATGAGCATAGATTTAGTGTTGGAACAAGATATTATTTCTCTGTTATTATATCTCAGAATAGAGCTCCTAGTTTTGGAACAAGATATTATTTCTCTATATGATCGAGGGGCTGTTATTATATCTCATATAGAGCTCCTAGTTTTGGAACAAGATATTATTTCTCTGGAACTCTTTTCTATTAGATTATCTTGCTCTAATTACAAATGGAATAGACCATGGCTATTTATATCCATCAACTTCCGACTAGGATTTCTCTAGAGTATTCATTTTTTCTAGATTTTTCTTGTCTAGAACACTCATTTTTTCTCTAGAGAAGCTGCCGTATCTTTTGACCAACTTTAGACCTTCTTTTCTAATCTCTAACGGACAATACAAGTTTTAGTTCACATCATTATTACTTGTTTACTCTGACCAATTCTAGACTCTTCTAATACTTGATATTAATTATTTGGACATTACAAATTAGGTAATTCCAACACTCCCCCGTAATTTGTAATGGCCTTGTTTTTGATCTTCACCCAATTTTCGCCTGACAGTTTTTAGCTTTCCTTGCTCGCAGTAGTTGCTTCTTCCGTCCAACGTTTCGTCACGTGTCTTGTCTTCTCACTATTTATCTGATAGTTGTCTCCATCTCTTGTCTCATATTTTCTTCGTTTCTTGCTAGCTTAGTAGTGCGCTAGCATCTCTTTTTTCCAGTGGAACGTGTCCACCATATCCTGCCATTTGAAGCTTGATCATTATCGATTCAGAGGCTCCCTTCGGCTGATTTTTTTCTTTTTCGCGTCGGGTTTTAAGAAACTTGACCACTTAGTTGGTTCAGAGGTTCCAACTTTACCCAACAATTTTTTTTTTATTTGAGGAAGCAATCCGTATTGCTCTTACCCTCAACTCTTTGTTTTTGATCACTTATTAGGAAGTGACCCTTTTTTTTTTTTTTTTTTTTTTTTCATGGAGACTGTTTTTGATCTTCAAAACTTTTGTAACTTCAGTTGGTATTTCCCATGAGCAAAGTCTTCTCTCCTGCTACTTGTTCTCTTAACTTTGAACTTCAGTAGTAACTCTGTTTACTCTCATCTTTTCTCTCTTCTGTTTTCATCCTATTGTTGTTCTTTTTAACACTTGTAGTTTGGGTGATAGTCTTCTCAGTTGGGGGCCGTAACTTCTCCATCTTGTTCTTTGAAATTTTTAGACTCCGTCTTTTGGTTTTTCTTCTCTTCGCGGAAGCTTTAACGCCCATATGGATCGAGACGAGCTTTGATTCAATGTTAGAAAATTTGATAGTTTGATGATCATGGAGATATATGAGCATAGATTTAGTGTTGCTCATATAGAGCTCCTAGTTTTGGAACAAGATATTATTTCTCTGAAACTCTTTTCTATTAGATTATCTTGCTCTAATTACAAATGGAATAGACCATGGCTATTTATATCCATCAACTGACGACTAGGATTTCTCTAGAGTATTCATTTTTTCTAGATTTTTCTTGTCTAGAACACTCATTTTTTCTCTAGAGAAGCTGTCGTATCTTTTGACCAACTTTAGATCTTCTTTTCTAATCTCTAACGGACAATAAATGTTTTAGTTCACATCATTATTACTTGTTTACTCTGACCAATTCTAGACTCTTCTAATATTTGATATTACTTATTTGGACATTACAAATTAGGTAATTCCAACAGAATAACGTGGAAAAGAACGAAGAAGCTACGTCGGTAGAAAAGAAAGAAAACTTAAGATGCAGAGAGCATTTTGGGAAAAGCCATTGCTAAAGGAGAGAACGAGTTCACAACCCCAGCAAACAATTTTCTCTCGTGAATATTTGAAATGTCGCCAGCGATAGAAACAAAAGGAAAAGAAGGTCTTGTTATGAACAAGAACATGATGAGGTACACGAAGACAAAATGACAAACCTGAGACCTCCCACTAAGAAATGCATGCATAGAGGAGACGCGCAAAGCCGTCGATATGATAAATCATCGACGAAGAGGAGAAAGCGATACACAAATAGCATGAAGCGAAGCAGCCCTCCAACAACAACTCGCAACTTTCAGCGGACGTTACAGCCAAGCATACATCGTCAGTTCATCAAACCCACCTCGTCAGTTCATCCATCCCATCGTCAGTTTATCAAAACCCATCCCAACCCACCTCGTCCACTTTTAACATCCATTTCGCCAATTCAGAAAGTAGTAACAGCAACACAGCAACGCCTACTTTGAAGATTGTTCTTTCTTTTTTCTTAATCTCCAATTGATGGCTACTACTAATCCATACAGAGGTATGACGATACAGCAACAACCCATGGGGACCAGTGAAGAAAATGTGTTTCGGCAGCGAACTTCCATCATAGCAAGAACAGCTAGAGACTCAATAAACCACAACGACAACATAAGGCAACAAGCATGAACGATATGCAGAGATAAAGAATAGAAAGCTACAAGCCAAAAAGATCAAACAAAAAGGGAAATGATAAGACCCAAGTACACAAAGAAAAGAAAATACAAGCAAAGAGAGAAATATCAATTGGGCGAAAAGTAAGACCTCACTAGGAGGCTGCGTAAGACCCAAAAAATAAAAAAATATATACAGAAGAAAAAGGAAACAGTAAGTCCTATATAAGACCTCTACTTAGGGAGCCTGAGACCTCGTGGCGTGCAACCTAGTTCGCACAAAGTGCAAGAGGAAAATGTAATACCTAACGCGCATCACGAGATAACCTCAGGAGATGGCTAACAACCATAAGCTAGGGGAAAAAAGTAAGACCCATCCGCCGGGGGACCCAATTGGGTAACCACTCGGTATGGGGTGTAAGAACGAGCCAGTGGAGAAGAAGATGGCCTGGTGTAGTTCTTCCACTCGGTCCCAAAACCACCTCAACTAGGGTGTGACTTCGTAACCAAGATCCATATCGGCGAAAAGGCACGAGGTCACGAAATAAATGATACCTAATCCCAAAAGCACGAGGGTACTCATAGGGGAAGGTATGGCACCCTCCTTTAGGGAGCTGAGTGACCAAACAAAGACGGCAATGTTACGGGGCTGGTACTCACGGGAGTAGGTAGGCATGTGATATTATTGCATCATAAGACCTCAATGAGCGAGATAAGGCGAGGTTTATGGATCTTTAATTCGCAAGAGTAAAGAGCGCCTGAGACTTCGTCGAAAAGCCCTGATCAACGGGGTGGGGCATAATAATACCTTAACTAGGAGGCAAAATAAGACCCTGAAATGATGAAAGAGATGTGAGGCAGAAAATTAGACATGGGGAAAAACAAAAAGGCAAGATACAAAGCAAAGAAAGAGTCAAGTGCATTACAAAGCTTGACCACACGAGTCACATAATTCTAAGAAGTACTTCTTACATTGCATAAGAAGTACTTGCAATTGAAAATATACTTTTGATAAATTATTTTGATTATATTGCAAGATAAATACTAATGATGCAGGAACAAGCTTAAAGTAAGTGAGATATAATTGATGGCGATATGAAAATGCGAAGGAATGCAAAAGTTCAATTCGAAACTCAAAACGAAAGATAGTCGAGGCAAGGAGAATAGAAACACAAAGAACCAAAAACACAAGGTATGCTTCGAAAATCCACAAAGAATAAGAGGCAAGAACTAATATGATTGTTTTGTTTTTGTTATTCCTTGAGCATTTCCTTCGCAAAGAGCAATGAATACGTGAAGAACTAAATCCACGAGATGAGGAATAAGAACAACACAAATCGATATCGATACTCTCAAGACTCAATAAGCTAAGTAATGCATATTATCTCCATATAGCATCCACTTGCCACATACATATAGAAAAATCATATCATACATATAGCATTCACTCATCACGCACATATAGAATATACTAATTGCATACATTCATTGAACATGCATCATATTTAGTACACTATGGGAATTCTTATTATTCATATTTTTTGAAGACAATATTTATCGCCACAAATGCTTCTTGAAGATTGTTAACTAAGGATACCTCTTATACTTCGGATTATATACTTCTAAGGATACTTCGCATATATATGAACCAAGGAGGATATTTCTTCAAAACTTTGCTATCAAGTAGTAAGACATCAAGTAAAACAAGGGCAAATGCAAGAAAGAGAAAGAATATTACTTTTAGTTCGGATAGATTTAGTTCCTTCATCTACCAAATCAAAAGGAGGCACACACATATATGGAAAAATGCATATTATACACTTCGCAGAAATTTTTCAAAATTTTTGGATTTGATATGAGTCAAATATAAGGGCGTTAAGCTACAAATGAACCAATATCATGTAAAAATCTACAATGAGGCAAGGGAAGAACAAGAAGTGATACCATCAACTCGTCATCAAGGGAAACATCAACACAAGGTTACCATCGGTAAAGCTCAAATTAGTACTTACAATGGACTTCGCGCAAGAATGTGGAAAAGGAAACATAGAAGAAAATCATCAAAACCAACTTTCAAGGTCAAAGCTCGCAAAGAAGAAACTCGGTACATTCACTAATGAAGATATCTTGCCCACTCCATACATTCACTAATGAAGATATCTCATCCACTCCATACTTCGTGAAGAATCCTCAACAAAAATATAGTATACGAATCAAATGCCATCTCATCAACTTTAGTTCACTACATGTAACACGACACCTCGTTACTACTCACCAACATGAAGAATCAACAACCAAGCATGCAAGGGAAAAATCAAGAGTAATGAATCGCTCCAACAACAACTTGTAATCAATAACAACAAGATTTAGGATTAATACTTCTTATATATATATATTTCGAGGATTAATACTTCTTATACTTCATACTTCACATACTTTGTACTTCTTATACTTCATACTTTATACTTCATATACTTCGGGAATGATACTTCAATACAATGAAAAGACTTCAGAACTTCGCAAAAGAATAAGAGGAAAATATATACTTTTTCAAGTTATTATTCTTTCGCTCATTCCTTCATCAACAAAGATCAAAGTCATATACTCAAGCACCACACGTCTCACTCCAAAGAGCTACACGAAGATGGATTTTTCTTAAGAATCGCTCTTCAAGCAACACTCAAGAAAAATAGGACAAAATGTAGATACCAAAAATGCACATCGACGCGTGGCGCCATATGAAGGGAGGAGTAACTTAGCATCGCTAGGATAGCATACATAGTATCTTAGCTTAGTTTCCTTAATTTGTAAGTAAAGGACATTTATGTAAATCCACTTCTACTCTCTAGTACATAAAGAAAATATCTAGGAGAGAGAATGGATCAAATTTCATTTTCCTTTATCTTCATCTTCTTCCCCAAAACTAGATCTAAGAGAGCTCTAAAAACTCATTAATGGAGTTCCATGTAAATACCAAATATCATAGTGAAATCCGTGGATGTAGATCCCTTTATGGATCGAACCACGTAAAAATTGTGTGTTTCTTTTATCATTTTAGAACTTTAATTTATTATTTATTGTTCAAAAGTTAGATCTAGAAATTGTTTTGAGTTTTGAAGTTGAAATGGATTTAGATCTTGAAATGCAACACTTGGGTGTGACTGTGGGATAATCTGCAGTTACAGACCACTTTGAATCAGGTGAATTAACCACATGGTAGTAAAAGGATTTAGCCATTACTATACCAGATGCATCTAATTTTGTGTGCTATGTTGTTTATCCATCAGAGTAAGGGTTGAAAACGAGCTTGGAGCAGGGAATGGAAAATCTGCAAAATTAGCTTCGATAGTTTCAACAATTACATCTTTGATAATATGGATATTTTTTATTGTACATTGATATCGATATTTCATGAAAAGTTGAAAATCATTTTCACCACGAACAATGTTGTCCTCCAAGCCGTTGATAACCTTGCACTCCTCTTGGCCTTCACCATTCTCCTCAACAGTATTCAACTTGTTATCTCGGGTACACATCACTTAATTATATACCCCCTTTACGAATGAATTCAGCGTACAATTGATAATACTAGCTAATGTTGTGATGTCTATTTATCAAGTATAGTTGTTGGCTCAGGGTGGAAAGCCTCGGTAGCTTACATTAACATCGGCTCTTATTATATCATCGGACTTCCACTCGGAGCTGCCCTTGGATGGGTTTTCCATCTTGGCGTTCCAGTATGTATTGTTTTCTTTTTAGTTCCCAACTACACTAGACAACGTTATTGGTTTTATTTTATTTTTTTCTTAAGCGACCCAATTTATTAAAAAGAAGAAAAAGACAGAGAGGACTAGGCCTTACCTCCAAGAGACAAGAGAGAAAGGAAAAAAAGAAAATAAAGGGTCAAACAACCAAAAGGATCCAACCAGCCCACATGCCAAGGTTACATATTGCGAAAACGATAAAGCGGCAAAACAGAGTTATCTATATCCGTTTTTCGTCTTATAAAGTTCGGAGAAGTTATCCACCAGCGCAATTCCATCGTCGCTCCATGCTTGGCCAGAATGTCTGCTACTGAGTTGCCTTCCCTAAAAATATGAGTACAAATCATTTGAATCGAATTCGCGAACTTCAATAAGTTATGCTAATGAATCGCTAACTTCCAAGGGACTAGTTCTGGGTTTTGAATAGCCTGCAGCACAAAATTTGAATCACATTCCAACCAAAGCCTTCTTATTCCCATTGTACTCGCCAAACACAACGCATAAATTACACCCCAAAGCTCAGCGCACACTGAATTAGATATTACCAAGTTCTGCGCTAAACATCCATGCACCCGACGGAAAGAGTCATGGAAAACTACACCACAGCCCGACTGACCCGGGTTACCAATAGAGCATCCATATGTATTGGCCTTCTTCCAACCCGTAGCCGGAGCTTTCCATTTAACCATCATCGCCCTAGGCATTTTCGGAGGGATCCTTCTGATGCCTAAAGCTTCCAAGATTTGCTTGTCTGCAGAAGTGTAGTACGAGTATCCACCACTGTTTCTACCCAACTCCCTGATTAGATCCTCCAATTTACTAATAGCCTGATTATGAGAGATCGCCCTATGTTCGAACCTTATATTGTTATGGCGGAACCAAATAATCCAAATACTACTTGCCGCCGCAATCCAAAGAAGGTTTTTAGTCTGAGAACAACCAGTAAAGCGTCTTATAGAAACGAAGATCGATTGCATACTCGAGCAGCCCAGCGTATGGCTAAACAGACACATAATCCAGTTCCAGATAGAACTAGCAAAGGTGCAATCAAAAAATAAGTGATGCTGAGTTTCTTCACAATGCAGAGTTCGGCACAGGTTGCAGCAGTTAACAGTGTCTCCACCATAGAACTTGACATTATTATCCGTAGGAATTCTATTGTGCAGAACTTTCCACACCGTGCAGGCGCGACGCGGGGGTATCTTGATGGACCATAACTCTCTGAAATCCACCTGTTCTACCTCTTTTTCCCTGTGAAAGTCAAAGGCATTCTTCAAAGTAATGTCTCCTGAATCAGAACCTTTCCACACATGCTTGTCCTCCATATGGATCGCAGAAGGTGTTTCATAGATTAGCTGTTGGATAATCCCTTCCAGCTCCGGCATATAAGAAGGTATAAACCACTTCCCCTCCACTAGAAAGTCACTCACCCAGTTGTGCAAATTTGAGTTGTCTAGCTCCAAATAATCTTCAATCGAAATGTCCATTCCAATACACCAGATGTCATTCCAGAAGTCGATTTTGTTTCCTTTACCCACCAGCCAAATCGTATTTTCTTTGATGATTTTCCACTGTTCTTTGAAGCCATTCCATATAGAAGATTTTTTATAAGACGCTCCAACAAAGCGAACCCTTGAAAAGTTTGCAAAGACCGAATGATCCTGCATAAGTTTCCAAGTCATTTTCATTAAAGAAGCATCATTCAAACTCTTCATGGACTTAATTCCCAGCCCCCCTTCATTCACTGGAAGACAAACCTTGTCCCAAGCTACCGAATTTTGATGTTTACTATTGATATCTTCCGACCAAACAAAGTTCCTGATCCATCTTTCCAGAGACCGGATGCAAGAGCTACGCTATTTGTAAACATGGAAATTGTACAGGGCAGATCTAGCTATTACATACTTAACCATCTCTACTCTTCCCATCATCGATAACGAATTACCTTTCCAGGTAGCAAAATTAAGATTTATTCTGTCTAAGATGGACTGAAGATGAATTGATTTTGGCCTACCTCGAAATATAGGAACACCCAGATAACGGAACGGAAGAGTGCCCATTGGAATGTTATAAGAAGCAGCAATCACTGAGATTCTGTTATGGGCATGAGTACTCTAAAAAATTGTGCACTTTTCCGCACTGATAATTTGCCCCGACTTCTGACCATACATCTCAAAGATTTGCATAAATGCCCTGACATCTCTTTTCGTTCCTCTACAAAACACCATGATGTCATCCGCATACATCACATGCGAAGGAAAGGCGGTACCTCTAGGAGAAGAGATGTGATGAATCAACCCCTGCCTGAAAGAATTTTCCATAGAATTGCTAAGCACATCTTCCGCCAAACAGAAAAGGATAGGAGACAGGGGATTTCCCTGACGCAACCCTCTGTTACAACTGAATAACCCATCGATTTACCGTTAATCACAATGGACAATCTTGCAGAGTGAAAGATGGAACTAATTCACCCTACAACCGTGTCACAGAACCCATATTCTTGAAGAGATCGAATGAGAAAGTTCCAGTTAAGAGTATCAAACGCTTTTCTGATATCGAATTTAAGCGCAATGTTACATCCAAAGCACTTGTAGTCTATCATGTTAATCTCCTCTGATGTGGTACCAATGCAGTCTAAAATGCTTCTGTCCTTCAAAAAAGCACGCTAATGCGGCGAGATGATATTTGAAGCAATTGGGATCATCCGTTTTGCTAAGATTTTTCCAATTATATTGAAGTGAAAGTTGCTGAGGGCAATCAGACGAAATTTCTCAATCACGTCAGCCCCGGCTCTTTAGGTATGATAATAACAAGAGTAGGGTTTACATTCGGCGTTAACCAACCATTTTGAAAAATGAATTGCACAGAGTTTGTTACGTCCATACCTACTATATCCCAGAAATATTTGAAGAATATGACACCAAAGCCATCAGGATCCGACGCCCCATTAGCGTTCATTTCATCCACTACCGCTTTGATTTCCATCCTGTGCAGCACTTCAGTGAGAGTCGCATTGTCCTCCATGGAAACCTTAGTTCGAATATTACTTCGAATGAAGTCTGTGGAAGGTTTCACATTGTCAGTAGCATATAAATTATGAAAGTAAGAGAGAACATGATTTGAAATTTCCTCATGAGTTGTCAGCAGCTCGATATTTTCCTTTAGATGAGTAATTTTGTTTGTCGCAGCTCTGATCTTAACATATTTGTGGAAGAACTTCGTGCAATCATCCCCATATTTTACCCAATTAAGCCTCAATTTGTCTCTCCAAAAATCTTTCTGAGTTTTAAGCGCATCAACCAAATTGTTTGAAGCCGCAACCTCCGTGGAGTGAAGCTCATCAGAGTAACCCTCCACCGTAATACGATGTTGAATCTTCTCTAGATCCTCAGTAGCCTTGCTGACATTAAGCTGAATATCACCGAAGATTTCTTTATTACAACGCTTAAGCACCGATTTCAGATGCTTTAGCTTTTGAATAAGAACATACATAGGGCAACCAAAGACTTGCAGTTGCCAAGTTTGATCAACCAGCTCTCTCAGCCTGAGATGATTCAACCACGCGCTTCGGAATTTAAACGAAGAAGAAAAAGTTTTTTCTCCCTTGTGCACCTCAAGCAGTAAAGGATAATAATCCGATTTTACCCTCGCCAAAGTGCTGCAGACTGTAGAATCCCACGACACCAGCCATTTATCATTACATATAACTCTATCCAGAAGAAGCTCCGTATTGTGTCTCCCCCTGCGACCATTAGTCCAAGTGAACTGAGCACCCCTAGTGTACAGGTGATAAAGATCATTAGACTCCGATAAAGCTAATAAATCATCACAGGAAGTACGATTCGGCGGAGGCCCATATGACTTTTCATGCGCTCCCAAGACGGCATTAAAGTATCCAATAATACACCACAGATGCAACGGGTTGTTCATCAGACCTGTCAGCTGAATCCATAGATCCCTACGCGTAACATAAGAGGTCGAAGCATAGACCCCTGCAATGAAGTACTCCATGTTACCCAACTTAGCACTGCAAGATATCATCTGCATTGAGTTCGATACTACATCAACTTTCATATTATTAGCACAAAAACACCATAAGTTCGATTTTTTTTGTGCCCATCTATCATTCAGTGCCACTAAATTCAAATCAATCTTGGCCCAGTAGTTCAACGGAATTGAAGAAAAAGAAATCCATGGTTCTGCAATAAAAACCAAATCAGGCGAAAATTTACAAAAATAATTATGAAAAACCATCTGTGTATCCGCGTTTCCAAAGCCATCCGCATTCCAATATAGTGTTCTCATTGAGAAGGGTTTAGACCATTCCTTGGACGCGTGATCCAAGGTTTAGATTGAGATTCTGCGAGCTCCATCTTCTTCTTTTTCTTGTCTTTTTTTTGAGACTTAGAGACAGCCACTTCAAAGGCATATTCATTATCGTCGGCATCATCTAGTGTTTCAACCCTAACAATGTCATCCTGATTGACCACTGTAATCTCTTTATATGCCTCTATGTTAGCCTCTTTAGTAGCTTCCTTAGTTGCATCGTCATTCGCCGCATTAATATCCACCATAGTGGTCACCATACCAGGTTCATTAGACATCGAACCATCCGCAGTGGGCAATGAACCATCCCTAGTGGACACCGTACCAACTCTTACATCTTCTGTATTGGCTTCTATCGTATCATCTTTAGTAGACTCCGCATTTGCCTATGAATTAGGTTTCATCGTACTCGGTTTAGCAGTAAATGTCGTAGCATCAGCAGATAATTTATTATCATTGTTTTCTGAAACTGTTTCCCTGATAGCATCTGCTCCAGGAAGTTTTTTTTCCAGAACATTAGCCTTTTTCCCATTTTCCTTTTTTCTTTTTTTTCTTTTTTTTTTACTGGCTTGATTCTGCTTTGACTGAACTATAATTTCCTTGTTCAACTCAGTCGAAGTCGTCTCTTGTTGTTTTTTCTTGCAGAGACCTTCTTCATGACCTATCGTTTTATAGAAAGTCCAAAAGGAGGGCTTTTTTTCATAAGTCACTTTTGCAGTGAAGAAGAAACCATTTCTCTCCACTATTATCTCTGTTATTGGGGTTTTTGATATACCTATTTCAACTAGAACTCTTGCATATAGCCCAAAACTTGTAGTGACAATTGACCTATCAACATACAGGGGGTCACCTATTGCACTAGAAATCTCAAAAAGAGTTTTTGATCTCCAATATTCATAAATTAAACCATAAATTATTATCCAAAGGGGTTAAAATAAGGAATCCATTTCCTAAAGTGAACAATACCTGGCTTGATATTACACGGTCCTGCAGAGCGCACATAAGCCATATCTTCTTCACAAGAGAAGTTGAAGCAGAAGAAACCCTTGCCTAGAGTACAGATCACCCAAGGTTTAATCTTCCCTATCATTGTCAACTTGTCATGGATGTCCGACAACTTCAATTGATTTGATCCCTTCGGATGCACTAGTCTTCCAATTAGACAATTTCTACAATCTTGCACCCCCTTTTGATATTCATCTTCCGATATCCGGATCGAAACATCCGATCCATTAAAACATGGTTTTGCGAGCTGTGACGAATCAAAATCTAGCGATTTGAAAGATGAAACAATGTTAGCATAAGATTTGTTGTTTACCTTGCCACTATTTTGTTCCGTCTCCCGTTTTTTATCCAAATTCGCCTGAGTAATCTTAGGGATCGAGCCTTCCAGGAAATCCCATTGGCAGATCGCGGTATCAGATGGAGTTTTGATAGTCGGCATCTCCTGATTTGAAATGAAATTAACCGCTGAATTAGTTATTAATCATTGTACTTAGATTACACTGATGAACTAACTAATTACACTACACGGATCGAGATTTTTGGATGAGATTTGCTCCGATCCAATCGCCGAGTCGTCGCTGATTTGCAGAGCTTATTGGTTCGAAAGTGACAACGTTATTGGTTTATTGAAAGGGAGATTTTGTTAAGAGTTATTCTTCCATCGACCACTGATGTAGTAATTTATATCGTCTTAGGCGCTAGGAGAAATGAGGTGCAAAGCGTTATTGCAGCCCCTTTGCCTCTCCTATCCTAGCGCTTAGGCTCGCCTAAGACGCCCAAGGAGCCTAGAAGAAAATTTTTAAAAATAAAAAGTTTGTTCACGTTTTTGTGCCTAGCGTGTTTTATTATCTAGGCACCCCTTGGGCGACTCGTGCACCTAGTGCGCCTAGATCGCCTTTCACAACATAGGTAGTGATCATACTAAATTTGAAAATTTGCAGGGAATATGGAGTGGGATGATTTGTGGTACCGCAATTCAAACATTGATATTGATCATAATCATCCTTAGATGTGATTGGGATATGCAGGTAAATCCTCCTTCAAGATTATATTATTTCTAGTTCCTGTCATCTCTTACTTTTGATCTGATATTTTTTTTGTTTCAATATATTCTTGAATTTGAAGGTTCAAAAGGCAAGCTCCCGAATAAATATGATGTCAAATATACCAGGCAAACCATAAAAGTGTTGGGTTTACTCCTTATGGACCCAACTATCATGGATTCCCCTTAACCAATGGGAGAAGCTAAGTAACAAGTGTCCTAGATTATATGTTTTGTTTCCAAAATATCCAGGAGACATAACATGGGTTTTATCTCTTCCATTTTGTTTTGTGAAGAAAGAGAAAGAAAGGAAGAAGAGAAAGAGAGTAAGTGAGGTAGAGAGATTAAGCCACCAATTTTTGGTGAGATTGAAGTATCTTGAAGAGAAGAAGAAAGGGTTTTTGTCTAAGGATCTTTTTGTTGTTGTGGTGAATATTGATTGATCAATTTCCACATCTCTTCAAAAGGGGGAAAAATCTAGGGTTTGTTCAAACCCTAGTAGTAAGTATCTCAATCACTTCCTATTGTCAAATTGATAGTGTATATAGGGGGGAGTGTAATTTAGGTAAATTGGTATCCAAGTGCTATAGGCACCTTGAAGTTGTTGTTATCCCCAAATTGGGAGAATTGTGTGTAACCCATTGTTTGATTATAGTGGAATATTTTCCCGTGGTTTTTTACCCTTCACCTTGGAGGGGTTTTTCCACGTAATTGCCGGTGTTGTGTGATTGCTTCTATATCGTAGTAGTTGTATTATTTCCGCATTTGTATATCATTGCTTGTGTAGGTTTCGTATTGTGCATAGCGGCTCGGATTTCGTAAGCCTCCCCCATCAAGTAGTATCAAAGCTTTTGGGTTGAGCTAATCATGTGCAATGGCGGAAGCTAGCACTAGTAATATAATGGTCAATTTGACCGGTGAGAACTTTGTGATATGGAAGGCGAAGATGGAGGATTGGTTATATTGTAAAGATATTTATAGTCCAATAGAGAGTAAGGGAGTAAGGCCTGAGAAGACAATTGAAGAAGATTGGAAAGTTACTAATCGAAAAGTAGTTGGTTTTATTCGTCAGTGGATTGATGATGGTATTTTTCATCATGTGGCTAGTGAGACACTAGCATATTCTTTGTGGACCAAGTTAGAGGATATATATGATCAGCAGTCTCCTTGTGCAAAATCTCTTCTATTCAAAAGGATTGGAAAGATGTGCTACAAGGAAGGAAGTTCAATGGCACAACATTTAAATGAAATGAAGGGTATTATGAATTAGATTACATCTATGGAGCTGATAATTCCTAAAGAGATACAAGATTATTTGTTGTTAAATACTTTACCACACAATTGGGAGCTATTGAGAAATTTTCTCAGTTATTCTGATCCAGACAAGAAGTTAAACATGAATGTTGCAACTAGCAGTTTGCTGAATGAAGAAGTTAGAAGAAGGTCATCAGACTCCTCTCATTCATAAGATCTTGTTACAGAAAATTGGGGTAGAAGAAAAGACAGAAGACAATCAAAGGCCATAAAGGAAGTTGAATGTTGGAATTGTCGTATGAGAGGTCATTATTCAAATGAATGCAGTAAGCCGAAGCAAGAACACAAGACGGGGAAAGGAAATGATAGACAAGATAATGGTGTTGTAGCTACTGCGACAAATGATGATATCATTGTATTCTCAGATTGTAATGATGTTTGTGTGAGTTTTTCACGTTCTGATTCAGAGTGGATAGTTGATTCCGGTGCATCTTATCATGCTACTCCTCATGAATATGTATTTACCTCCTACAAGGCTGGTGACTTTGGGTCAGTCAGAATGGGAAATAGTGGTGTTTCGAAGATTGTAGGAATGGGTGATGTAAAGGTTGAGACTAGTGTTGGTTGTACGTTGGTTCTCAGAAATGTGCGACATGTACCAGATCTTCGTTTGAATCTAATGTTACCAGGAGTGTTAGATGATGAAGGGTACAACAATCACTTGGGTGATGGAAAATGGAAGCTAAGAAAGGGATCCATGGGTATTGCAAGAGGTAAGAAGTGTGGCACATTGTACAAGACACAAGTGAAGGTGTTGAAAGGTGAGTTGAATGATGTTGACAAAGATTCAATCTCCAAGCTATGCCATAGAAGACTTGGTCATCTTAGTGAGGAGGTAATTCAAATCCTTACAAATAGACAAGTTTTTCCAAATGCCAAAGGTATACAATTGGGTAAGTGTACTTATTGTTTAGTTGGAAAACAAACTAGAGTTTCTTTTCATAAAGCTTTACCCAAAAGCAATTCTGGTATTATTGATCTTGTTCATTCTGATGTATGTGGACCTTTAAGGGTCAAAACACTTGTTGGTGCTTTATTTTGTTATGTGGACCTTTAATGCAATCGGTCAAAACACTTGTTGAAGTGCTATTTACATTTTTATATTGTTACTTTCATAGATGATGCTTCAAGGAATCTCATTCAAGGTTTGGTCATTTAATCAATCAATATCCTTCAAGCCGCTAATCAAGACCAAAGATGATATTGTTCAGGGCATTTGTTCATATCCCCAAAAGATAAAAGATCAAAGATGTTTTCCTAGGCTATGGGATAGAGAAGTTTGGTTGCATGGTGGAAAAAGATTATCAGAAGTAGGGATGCAGTATTCCTTGAAGACCGGACTAATGAAAACTTTGAGAAGATTGAGATGCCAAAGCTTCAAGATGAGTGGATCCAACCAGTTGTTCCTACTCTTGAACAACATGATGATGATGTTGATGGTAATGGCAATGAAGATGAAGCTCATGAAGATGTTCCAGTGGGTAATGTTGACAAGGGAAGCTGCTTTTTATTAAAGACATGCAAATCTTATGAAGAAGCTCTTAGTGTTCCTGATGGAAATCCATGAAAGAATAGGTTGGCTCTCATTGCAAATTGTGTTGATAAGATGGTAACTGATTAAAATGATCAGAGAAAGGGTACTTTGGACTCACGGTGGTGAGATTTTCTTCTATTCGGGTTGTTAATTTTTGGATCTTGAGATAATTGATTGTTCATTCTGATGTATGTGGACCTTTAAGGGTCAAAACACTTGTTGGTGCTATTTATTTTGTTACTTTCATAGATGATGCTTCAAGGAAGGTTTGGTCATATGCAATCAAGACCAAAGATGATATTGTTCATGTGTTCAAGATGTTTCACAGCATGGTGGAAAGAGAAACAGGTAGAACCTTGAAGTGCCTTCGTTCTGACAACGGGGGTGCTTTTATTAAAGACATGCAAATCCTGGATGGAATCCTCATTGCAAATGAGTATGTTGATAGCATGATAAAATTTAGGACTCCGGGTATTATTTGCAAAATTGATATGGAGAAGGCTTTCGATAATGTTAATTGGAATGCTCTATTTAATATTCTTAATAGACATGGATTTGGTTCTAAATGGATTTTATGAATGAAATGGTGTATTTCTTCAACCCATCTCTCGGTTTTGGTTAATGTTTCTTTTACGGAAAAATTCAAGCCATCTAAAGGATTAAGACAAGGCGATTCTCTTTCTCCGTATATTTTAATGTAGTGGTTGAGGTGCTTTCAAAACTCATGGATGATGTTTTTCAAAGTGGTCACCTTCCTAGTTTCCAATTTGAAGATACAGGTGCAGTAATTTCTCATCTCCAATTTGTTGGCGATACTCTCATTTTTATTGATGCTAAGGAAGAGGATGATACTCGACTCTTTGTCATTCTTACTATCTTTGAACAACTGACAGGTCTGAGATTGAATTTAGAGAAAAGTACTATGGTAAGTGTTGGGGTTGATCAATTATTTCTTCCTTATCCAAGGAGTTGGGTTGTAATATTGAAACACTTCCTATTAAGTACTTAGGTCTCCCAATTGGTGCATGATCCAGAAGCACGTCTATTTGGGAATATGTATTAGAAAGAATGGAGATGAGGCTTGCTTCCTGGAATAAGAAATTTCTTAACAAGGTAGGGCGATTAGCTCTTATAAAGAACGTTATTTCCAGCTTACCAATCTATTTCTTATCGCACTTTCATCTTCCAGTGAATATAGAGAAGTGAATGATAAAATTGATACTGAACATTCTTTGGGGCGTTCTTGAAGAAAAAAAGAAGATGTCTTGGGTGAACTTGAAAAAGGTCTGTATTTTTAAACGAAATGGAGGGTTAGGTGTTAAAAATCTAAGGCTAGCCAACAAATATCTTCTCGCTAAGTGGGTTTGGAGGTACTCGATCCAAAGAGGTGCTCTGTGGAGGAAGATCTCTCAACAAAATAGCAAGGTGAACAATGAAATTGCGCTCCCAGTGGATGAATCAATTGTTCAAGGTAGGAGTGTATGGAGGAACGTTACAAAGATTGTACCTGATTTGCACAGGTTCGTAACTTTTAAAATTAACCATGGTATCAACATTCGGTTTTGGTATGATCACTGGGTTGATAGAGGCTATATAAAAGACTTGTTTCCAATTATTTTCAAGGCGATAAAGAACAAGCAAGCCTTCATTATTGAGATGATTATTGATGAAAGATGGGTAGGTACTTTCAAAATAACTTTAAATGAAAACTTGCAGATGGAGTGGTATTTACTCAAAAGAGACTTAGGGAATGTGCATGTTTTTGTATACACCGATGATGGAGTCAAGTTTGTTGAGAATTTTATCCCAAAAACATGTTATGCAGCTCTATAAGTAATTATGGAGGAATGCGCTTATAACAATTTTCTTTGGATTAAGGGAGTTCCTAACAAAGTTAACTTCCTCTTATGGGAAGCTTTCAATGATTATATCCCTACAATAACCATGGTTAGACGGAGAGGTGTTCAGCTGGATTCATATTTATGCGTTTTCTGGAACTGCGAATGAGAGACATCTGATCATAGAGACAGCTGATCATATGTTAATTCATTGCTCTTTTTCGTTCAAGGTTTGGGATTTTTCATTAAATCTTTTCGCATCTCATGGCCTTTGCCAGCAACTATGCTACAGCTGTTTATTTCCTGGGACTGGAATGTGTTTTCGGGAAGATGCAAATCATTATGGGCTGTAATGCACTTCGCCATTGTTTGGGACACCTAGTTTTGTTGTGAAAAATCCCACAACTACACCCTTTATGATATTGTGTAAATAATTTCTAGATCTAAACTTGTTGAACATGAAAATGATGATAAAAGTGATAGAAAAGTAAAGAGACACAAGGGTTTTTTACATGGTTCGATCAATGTGATATACACCCATGGTTCTTCACTATGAGTGTTGAAATTACATGAGTATTGCATTTATAATCTCCATTAATGGGGTTTTGAATCTCTTTGTCTAGGTAGTGGTGGTGAAGGAAGAACTGGAAGATATTTGTGTCTCTCTGTATCTCTCAATCTGATCTCCCTCTATGATTTTTGTCTTTCTGAATTGATCTCTCTCCTTTACAATTTCTTCTAGCTCCCTTACATAGATGGTATTCACAATAGAAGACAACCAAGACTCACATGATGCACTATTATATTCTGACTCTATCTGTCTTACTCGCTAGGCTATCCCTAACTATCATACTATCACTTGGTATTTGCGCTTCCCTAATGAAGTTGGTCTTCGTATTATCTTTATCGCGTAACTTGTAAAGACCCTCAAGCTCGTCAATGCTATTAGACTGGTCAATAGACGTATTAGTTAATAATATACCGATTAGTTTAACATGAATGTTAATTAATAGGAATTAATCTAACAACGATCAAGCTACGAAACTAGTACCATTAAATATATCTCGGAAAGTTACGCGGAATGGACTAATCGCACGCGTCAGTCGGACACTGGGTGAATAAGATTTATCAATTTATTTTCGGAGGGTAAAAGGGTAATTTTAAATATTACCCGGGTGGCTGCACATGTCGAAACGAGTGGGTGTCTTAGTGAATTTGGTCGTCCTTATCTCAAGACCAACCGAGAGGATAAACTCTCATTCTCTTTTCTTTTCTCCTTCTATTCTTCATTCTCTGTCAAATTCGAGAGATCAATTGGGAGATTTGTAATCGGTTGAAGGTGGAAAAGATCATGGTGTAGCTGTTGTTGTCTGTTGATAATTCGGAATGGAAAGATGAAGTGAATTATGAATTAGGGTTTGTTGGATAATTCACATATGATGAAATTGAGGGAATTATTGAAGAATAAAGAATGGGTTTTTCGTTGTGAAGGCCTTAGAGAGGAAGTAGTACTCGATTTCAAGTTTAATGAAGATTTGGTAATTAAATTAGGGTTTCTGAGATTTGTTAAAGTTGTGGTTGGTAGTGATTAAGAACAGTTGTTAAGGATGGAGTTAAACTTTGTTAATAATAAAGTGTTGATTCGAAGATTGATTCAAGTCCAGAGAAGCTTTGAGGTAATTGTTTTACTTAGTTGATTTGAAAGAATTATTCATATTCTTTGTAGAGAATTTATGAAGCTAAGAATTGAGTTGATATGGAGTGGAACTGTATATGGTTGTCATTCAGGTTTGTTTTGATCTACAGGGACTAGTATATGTCGAAGATGAAATTAGAATTAATCTGGTTGTGTAGGTTGAGCTGAAACGAATGTATGTTGATAACAGAATTAAGACTAGAAATGGGTTCAGTTTGTTGTGAGTTTTGAAATGATTATGGAGAGGGTGTAATGGAATTGTGGTTGTAGTTTAGTTTGTGTTGGAGACGATATTAGTATTTCCCTATGAAGATGTGCATGTTTGTGGTTTTCTGAGTTAAGACAATTGAACTGAAGTGATGTGTATGGGTGAACGTTAGATTATTACTTGATAAAATGTGATGAATGCTATGAGAATGATTGCAGGGGAAATATATTGTGGTTGGAGTTGGAGTGGAGTCTAAGGATGGTGGTGTTGTCAGTGTAGTTCAGATTGTAAGAGTAACTGCAGGTGCAAGTGGAATATGTTTGGTAATCTAGTTACAAAGAATTTGGAGATGCAGGTAATGGGTCAGTAAAATGAATGGATGAAGGTATTTCCTGAGCTAAGATTGGTGAATGCACATGTTTTTGTGATTCTAAATGAATCGCAGGCTTAGATGAATGGTTTAAGTGTATGTGAGATAGAGAAAGTGATTGCAGGTGACCGTAGTTGAGTTTGGTGTTGATTGCTGTAAAGCTTGGAACTGCTAAACTGCATGTAGGCTATAGTGGTATTTGTAATTTGATTATGAAGTTTTAAATTGAGAACTGTATTGATTTATAGAATTCTGTTTTAATAGAATTTATAGTTAAAAGTCTTAGTGTGTTGCATATTGACTGTGCCTTAGTGTCCTTGGCCTGTGCCAGAACCCTGTTACCAGTCAGATGTCTGACTAATTTAGACTCACCTGACTTAGTTATTTGACTGAGTTAACTCAGTGACCAGGCCTAACCGGACTTGACTCAATGGAGTTGACCGTAAACTTGACTAGATATTGACTCTGTTGACTAACGTTAACTGTTGATTGACCTTGACTGTCACTTTGACCGTTGGTCACTATTAGATGACTTTGGTGGACTTGGGCTTAGAACTAGTTTTCCTATTTTGATGAATTGGACCACTTGTGGTCTGAATTAGCATTTGGTTCATGTTAGAGCATAGCTCGGTTGAACCCACCAAGCGTTGGTATGTCAAGTTTGGTTGTCATATTTTAGTGAGCCAAAACTCATTTAAGAGTCGCTTGATTTAAAAGTACTAGAGTAAACTTTGTATAAGTTAGCTTGAAAGTATTAGGATGAGACATTACAGGTATTGTGAAGACTTGAAGAAGTGAAGAAGAATGGAGCTTCAACCACAACATCATCCTTCCACTTGAGGTTAGTGATATTTGACTTGAACTTTTTCATTCCCTAACATATCTTTCAAGTCATGCATATTGAAAACATAAAAATGTGAAGCATGAACACTCTAGATAGACATAGTATTAAGGAATATAATATGAAGTTTCTTGCTTAACCATTAAACTTTGTATATAAGATATCAATATAATCGTATGAATGCTATTGTGATTATGTATGGATATTGAGGTGAGGATTTCATCCTAGGGAACAATGTTTACATGTGTTCTAAGGAAGTAATTTCATGATATGTGTTGTGAACCGAAAAGGAAATCGCCAGGTGTTATTGGGGCTGTTCTTCATTACATATCTTATGAATGACCAATATGTGTGATTAGTATAACCGCTCATGACTTGTTTGTGTTCTTGGTAAAACTATTCACATGAGGCCTGGCTTATGTATTAGTATGACTTTTATTAGTGAAACCGATCTTAAGTAATCACATGGGGTATGATCAGGTTGTGAGTGTCTAAACTTATTATTGGGAGAAGGGGAACCGATCCTTGTATGAGGTGCAGCAAGGTTTATGGAAGAAAGGGGAACCAATCCTATGAACATGTGCAACACGTCGATTATATGGACATGTGCAGTGCATACATGTCAGATACTAAATATAAGTGGGGAACCGATCCTAGTACCTAGTCAGCCGTATCTTTGGTAAGCTAGTGTAACTATGCACAGTACTCACATGAAGGTAGAACCGAAACTTGTTTTGGTAGAACCGTAAACCCATGAGTTGTAATTGAGTGTTACTTGATCAATCAAGTATTTCTTGAAAGTCGGATGAACCAATTCTAAACTTGTTTGGAAGCGTTGTAAATCGGTTTCAAGTGAGCAACTATGAAAAAAAGGACTTGCAAGAGTAAGATGTCGACACACTTTGAACACGGTGCATTAATGCTTATTTTATATTGTTCAAAGATATTCCTTAACGGCTAAGAAGGAAGTAAATCCCAAGATCAAATTTAAATAAGTTAAGAATCTTTTTAATTAAGGGTTTTTAATTATATATGGAAAATAAGAATTAGTAATGTGCATTTTCTAATTAAATATTTTCCAAGGAGATTTCGATCATTATTTTTGGACAGTGCATTCACTGGAATTATGAAAACCGAATTTGGGTAAATATGAAAAATATCTTGAGAATATTTTCGGTTTTGGAAATTCCTTGGTGTCCAAACTTCCTTGTCTATAAATACTTTGAGTTATCATTTCTAGCAAACTAATTATGCGTGATATAGACTTACTCTTTTGTTTTTGTTACTGGTGAAGCCGCCTATCAGAGAGGAGAGTAATCTAATTAGGTGAAATATCTTACGGAAGCTCAATTTAAAGTTTTCTTTGGGATTGACAAGCTCTAGCGCGACCCGTTGGTGGGAAACTAGATATTGCGGTTTATCTTTAGTTTTCATATTGATTTGATTGACTAACGGTGGTTGAACTTTGATTGCACCTAGTTTGTTTATGCTTGAGAATCTTCTCTTCTGATATAAGATTCACTCAAACTAGTTCAAGGTTTCGACAGGGATCTTTAGACTGTTGTTATATCTAAAGACGATCTTGTGATAATCCATTGTTAACATACTACGTTCTGTGTGTGATTGATCACAATAGATTCAAGTAGTTGTGTGCATGTGTTTATTGAAGATTTAAGAAGATTTGAAGACAAAGAAGATATTGAATATTGTTGACTTGGTTTTTATAATATTTGGTGTGCACAATACTTGTTTGGGAAAAAGAGGATTCGACTATAATTGATTTATCCTTTTGGGTATTTTGATAGAATAGTTGAGGAAGATCAGTATCAATACGTTTCCTTGTGATTAAAGGTATTGATTAGCTTAATCTTAACAATTTCCTTTGGGTGATTGAATATAAGATAGATCTTGGAACATGGAAAAGGAGTTTATTTTAAGATAAATAAGGGAACCTTTGCGCAACTCATATCACTTGGTTGAAGAGAGTTGATGCCAAACAGATTTGTTGTTCCTTTAATGTTTGGAATATGAACCAAAGGAATCGGTCCAAGTACGTGACTTGTTTTCAGGTTGGAGGTGTGGGAATACAGATGGAACTATGTGAACTATAGGTTTAGTTGCTTGGTCTCAACTATACTAAGTTGGTTTATTTTGTATAGCGGCTTAATCCTGAGAGTATTCCATTCTGGACTAGGTCCCAGGGTTTTTCTGCATTTGTGGTTTCCTCGTTAACAAAATCTTGTTGTGTCATTTACTTTACATTTCCGCATTATAATTATTTTATTATAATTAAAGTAAATTGTACAAACCTTAATTCCTATTTACTTGATACGTGAATCCTATTGAGTTTGGTTAAGTCCGAACCTTTGTATCAAGTAAACACACTTTGTTTTTTTATTGTCTCGATCTCGTATCCATAGACGATCACACAAAGTGAGAACCGATTTGTTGTATTGTCTCGACTCAGTCCATAGACAATCACTTTCGGGGAAAGGACTTATAGGAAGGAAAAGTAATAGCTTGAGGTATAATTGGGGTATCCTCGCCTTTTCAATTGGTATCAGAGAATGCAAAAATGAAAAGATCTAACAATATGTGTTTTGTGCGATCCATCCTATAAGAATAAACTCGAGTTCTCACGAATCGACTTCAATTAACGTACCGCCAAGATTTGACGGAACAAACTATCTATGGTTTAAATCTTGTATGCGATCTTTTCTTCAATCACGATACTTTAATACTTGGCTATTATTCGTCGATGGTTACATTCTTCCAAAGATAGAAAATTCGAATACTGAGCTTAAACGCCTAGTAGATTTTCGAACGAAGAAAAGGAACTAGCTAAGCATAATTCAGATGGTTTGAATGCTATAATACATGCTATAAGCCGTGATCCACAACATCATGTATCAACATGTCAAACTTCGAAAGAAGCTAGGGATAATCTTCAAATCGTGTTCGAAGGAAACACATCAGAAAAGGAAGCTAAACTTCAAATTGTTACATCTGATTAGGAAAACCTTTGATTGGATGACAATAAAACTTTTGAAGAGTTTCATCTTAAACTCTCTGAGATAATTAATGTATCTTTCTCTCTAGGAAAGACTATTTCTGAAAAAGATATAGTGTGCAAAATTCTCAGGTCATTGCCTCCAAGATACGATTCTAAGAAGCATGCAATTTTAGAAGCTAATGATCTTTCTTCTCTCTCTAGAAGTTCTCTGGTAGGAAAACTAAAAAAATTTGATCAAGAGAACATGTCTAATCAAAGAGACAATTTGGCCTACAAAGCCATGAAAGGGGTTTCAACCCATTTATCAGAAGTCTCTGAAGAACAAGAAGATCAAACCACTAAAGATGAAGCTGAGATAAATCTTTTCTTGTCTCTCCTCACTCAACAATTCAAAAAACTGTTGAGACATCTAAAAAGAGAATTATATATGTTAAAAAAGAAAAATATTTCTTCACACAAACGTGAAGACACCTGGGATGATAGTGATAATATTCCTCAGTGCTACAAATGTAGAGGTTTCGGTCATATTTCTCCAGATTGTCCGAGTAAGGATATACAATGGAAAAGAAAACCTTATATAGCTACACTTAATTATTTCCCTAATGAGAATGATCAAAGTGATGAGATGGATTATGTTGCAACCATTGCAGAAATCTATGAATCTGAAAGTGCTTCAAATCTAGATACTCAATAGGAGTTTAACCCATCGATTTTCAAAATATTTCCATGTAAGGATCAAATAACTCATCTTCTTTAATTTGACATCATTCAAATAAAATCATCACTTGCTCAACTCAATCAGAGTTTTCAGATTGATAAAGAGAAATTCAATAGGTGAGTGAAGAAAATCGAATCTACTCAATACTCCGAAAAGGTTCAAGTGTCTAAACTCATATGTGATATCAAATGTTGTCAGGGTGAGATAAAGAAGATAAGAGAATAAAATCAGAAGCTAAGAGATAGACTCAAATGCGTTGAAAAATCATTATCTGACATGTATAGATCAAGTGAGAAGGAAATCAGACAAAATAGATTTATGAAGCCTAAATCTATGAAATGTGATAAATTAGGTGTTTGCTTCCTGTGAAAACAAAGAGGGCATTACCAAAGGGAATGTCCTAATGCTAATCATAGAGAGAGAGACTTATAAAACTGAAAATTTAAGATCTAAATATAGATCGAGAGTTCCTCCTTACCGGAGAAATCAGGATATTGTAGGTAGATATCTTGGATCAAATATCAATGTTGAAGTCTTCAAAAGAAGAAAATTCAACAACCAAAAGGTGAAAACCTAATTGGTTGTCATAGAATCTTACTTGTTACAGTAAGGATGTGGATGTAAATATTTTTGTAAAAATATTTCTAAAATTTGATTTTCGATTAAGAATTTAATTGAAATAATATTCTCAAGATTTTTAAAGAAGTTTTAGGACTTATAATAAGAAAGGTATCTGATTTCTTTTCTTTTTTCATAATGGTTTGACAAAATGTCTTCCTCCAGTTGCAACTCTCGCAAATCTGAAAAAGTTTGGTCCATCTTATTTCCCAACAAGAAACTTCGTCTCGAGTCTAATGACGACAATTCTGATTCTTCTAAAGAGCTTCAACAAGATATCCCTAATGAAGAGATATCATTTTTTTAATGATAATCTTCTCAAGAATCTTTCACTAAAGTTAGATCTAATTTTATGTGAAGTGAGGAACATGGGAAGGGATTTACGAAAGGAAATTAAAGAAGTCAATGGGAACGTTGTTAGTCTAGAATCTAGACTAGTAATTATAGAAGATGATTGGAATCCTGTAATGACCTCTGATCAGGATTCAACCTTGGAAGAAACTCTAAAAGTGTAGGGACAGAATATCGCAAGATATTGGGTTACGAACATAGTAACAAATACAAGAGAAAAGTGTCGCAAGATAATGCGATAATAGAAGAAACATAGGAAAAGTGTGAAAAGATTACGAATATAAAATAAATTTACGAATAGAAGTCGCGATACTTCGCAAGCTATATACAGTTGTACATATTTCACTATATATAGTAGTTCAAATGTTAAATTGGGGAGGTTATTTAGGTGAGTATTAGAAAAAGTCTTAGGGGAGAGAACAGAGAAAGTGGTAACTATTCTAAGTTCCATTAACATACTTCTTTGTAATCAGTTGAGAATATTAATCAATAAATTGTCATTTTTCATCAAGAACTTCTTAAAGTTTTATGAATTCTACTGAGGGTGTAGTTGTAGGATTTACTGCAACTACATAATTGGCGCTAGAAACGGGGACCTGAAGATTGATATAGCAGAAATTTGAAAGATTTTTGGAAATTTGAAAATCAAAATGGAGTCAGTAGATGAAGATTGCAAAAGAGAAGAATGTAATATGATCACAAAGACAATGATTGATGAATTTCATAACAACATGAAGGGAAGGATACACAAACGAGATTGTATAGGAAGAAAGATCATGGAAGTGGAGAAAATAACAACTTTGAAAGAATGGGAAAAGCAGAAAATCACATTTTCAGTAGCAGAAATCCCAAATGAAGACTTGAACCACACTTCACCATTAGTAGTCACAATTCCGATCATGCGAAAAGAAAAGAAAACTACAAAATCTATAGAAAAATGGAAATTAAACCGAGTTTTGATTGATACAGGGAGTTCTGTTGATATTATATTCTATCATGCACTTAAGGGGATGGGGATTAAAGATGAATAGATCACAAATTCAGAATGTCTTATCCATGGATTGGGAAAATCTACAACAAAATCCAAAGAGGAAATAATGTTACGAGTACCGCTGGGAGAAATCGAAACACACATAGTTCTATGTGTGGTAGATATGGAATCTCCATATAATATGCTTATGGGAAGACCATGGATTCATGCGATTAAAGCTGTTGCTTCGACATTACATCAATCAATTAAGTTTCCTACACCAAGCGGAATACAAGAAATAAAAGGGGATCTTGATAGTGCTAAATTTTGTTATTAGATTGAAGTAAAACAGTGTGGAGGGAGAGAAAGAAATAAACAATTTCGTAGAAAACTTGCGAAAGAAGCGAAAAAGGAAGAGGAGTTCAGAGTGTATACAATAAGATCAAGAGAGGGAAAAGGAATACCAAGTGAGATCCCAGAAAAAGAAGAAGAACCAATGAAAGTAATCAAAGAACCAACACCTATGGGAGAACAAAGTCCTAGTTATGTTGCAGCAGAACCAACCAAAGAAATAAATATTGGAATTGAAGAGGAGCCTTTAATCTTGCGAATTGGAACTAAGATGGACGAAGAAGAAGAGAAAAGAATTATTGATCTCTTACGAGAATACAAAGATATATTCGCATGAAGTGTAGATGAAATACCATGAATTGATTCATCAGTGGCGTGTCATAGATTGAACATAGATAAAAGTGTAAGACCATTCAAACAAAGAATAAGAAATATCTCGCAAAATTATCATGCACAAATAGAAGAAGAATTACAAAAGATGTTGGATGCATGAATCATAAGAGAAGCAAAATACCCAGAATGGATTGCGAATATGGTCATTGTTCCGAAGAAGAATAAAGGGATAAGAATTTGTATAGATTTCACTGATCTAAACAAAGCCTGTCCCAAAGACAGTTTTCCATTGCCGACATACCACAAATGGTGGAATCAGCTGCAGGTCATGATAGAGGCACTTCACTCGATGGATATAAAGGGTACAATCAAATATCACTCGCAAAAGAAGTCCAAGAACATACTGCCTTTTTCGCTCCAAGAGGTTTATATTGTTATGTGAAGATGCCATTTGGTCTGCGAAATGCGGGTGCTACATATCAACGAATGGTCGAAAAGGTGTTCGCAAAGTGGATACATAAAACCTTAGAGGTGTATGTAGATGATATGTTGATAAAAAGTAAAGAGGCCAAAGATCATGTGCAAGATTTGAAGGAAATATTTGAGCAAATGAGAAAATTCAACATCAAATTGAATCCTGAAAAATATGTAATTGGAGTTGCATTAGGAAATTTTTTGGGATACATAGTATCAAAGGAGGGAATACAAGTCCATCCAGAAAAAGTACAAGCAATTCGTGACATGCCAACACATGCAACGGTAAAAAGAAGTGCAAAATCTAAATGGACTCTTGGCTTCACTTGGAAGATTTATTTCGCGAATGTCAGATAAGTGAAAACATTTCTTCAACATACTTAAGAAGGGAGAAAAATTCAAGTGGACTGATGAATGTGAAAAAGCTTTTCAAGGAATCAAAGAATATCTCGCGAATACATCCATATTACAGAAACCAGAGAAAGATGAAGAATTATTGGTATACCTCGCAACAACTCAATATGCTTTAAGTGTAGTTCTATTGCGAACATATGCAGGAATAGAAAGGCCTATTTACTACATCAGTAAAACTTTTAACACAGCAGAGATAAATTATTCTAAAATGGAGAAGTTAATCTTAGCCCTGGTTTATGCATCATTTAAGTTGCGAATATACTTTCAAGTGCATGTGATAAAAGTGGTAACCAAAGTCCCAATTGAGTCAGTCATGAAGAACACAAAAAGATCAGGAAGAATAGAAAGGTGGAATGCAAAAATAAACCATTATAAGATAAAGTACGAAGTGTTATCATCTCAAAAGTCACAAGTTGTCGCAGATTTCTTGGCAGAATTTCCTTTAGAATAAGATGAGGCAGTAGAAGAAATGATGGATATTGAAGAAGAATTTGGGAATCCAAAAGACCTATTAACAGAACCAAATAGATGGGAAATTTTAGTAGACGGATCATCCAACAGTGAGGGGAATGGAGTAGGAGTTGTGTTGATTTCACCGAAGGAGAAAGAATGGCATTCTCATTCGACTAGAATTTGCATCCACGAACAATGAAACAGAGTACGGTCAGAGTGCATGCATTGAAGATCGCAATAGAAAAGAAACTCTAAAATATAAGAATAACAAGTGATTCTCAGCTGGTAATTTGTCAAATTAAAGGGGAATATACCACAATTGAGTCTTCTTTGAAGAAATACAAGAAACTCGTTGATGAATTATCTGCGAAGATACCAAAATTAAAATGGAGGCATATAACAAGAAAATACAATCGACTCGCAAATGCTTTTGCATTCATTCCAAGTATGATGACAAACCCTAATACAAGAAATATCAAAATCCAGACAATTCAACATCCATCAGTGAATAAAGAAGAAGAAATTGAGGAAGTAGTTGTGATGGAAGTAGAAAGGGAACTACCAGACGACATCGCAGAAGATCTCGCAGATTGGAGAAAGAACATTCATGCATATCTCGCAAAATGGGAAATAACCAAGAACAAACTAGAAGCACATAAATTAAAGAGTCGTGCAACAAATTATGAGTTACGAGAAGGAATTTTATAAATAAAATATTTCAGTGGACCACCTCTCAGATGTTTAACTCGTGAAGAAGGAGAAAAAATATTGAAGATGTTACATGGAGGAGAAGCTGGTAATCATAGTGGAGGAAGATCTCTAGCTTATAGAGAAAAAATACAAGGATATTATTGGCCTTATATGCACACAGACGCAAAATTGTTGGTGAGACGATGCAAAGAATGTCAACGACATGGGAAAAGAACTCATGCACCATGGGCACCACTAACCTCTTCAACAATCTGTTGGCCTTTCGGGAAATGGGGATTGGACATTGTTGGCCCATTTTTACCTGGATCTGGGCATAGAAGATACTTAATAGTCGCAACAGATTATTTTACGAAGCTCACGGAAGTAAAAGAAGTACAACATATTCGCGATAAGGATGTTTTTACATTCATATTTGAGAATATCATTTGTAGGTATGGAGTTCCAGCACAATTAGTATCCGGCAATGGGAAACAATTTGAAGGGAAGAATATAGAGATGTTACTCAGTGCTTTTAGGATAAAATGTGGGAAATCAACTCCATTATATCCACAAGCTAATGGACAGGCAGAGGCAACAAATAAAACAATCACAGATACAATCAAAAAGAAATTAGAAGGACATCTCAGAGGGTGGTGCGAGCAAGTGCCTAGTGCAGTCTAGGCATACAATACAACTAGAAGAGAGGCAACTGGAATGTCTCCTTACTTTTTAACATATGGAGTAGAAGAAGTATTGCCAACAGAGGTTGTAATTCCGACAACAAAGAAAGAAGCTTGGGAAAGAAATTTAAGTGCAGGGGTGATATTAAGTGAACTGGATGATTTGTAATAAAAAAGGGAAAAGGTGTTGCGACATATGAAAATTTATCAGGAAAGATTAGCTCGAGAGTATAACAAGAGAGTTATTGAACGTGAGTATCAACCAGGTGATTTGGTCATGCGAGAAACACCTCCCTACCAGAAAGAAAATGGAGGAAAACTAGCACCAAAATGGGATGGACCATATGTCATTAAATAAGTTGTGGGAAGTGGAGCTTATCGGCTGATGGATCCAGAAGGGAAAGACATGGGTTTAAGACTTGGTCGACCCTAGAATAGATTGTATTTAAAAAGGTATTATCCATAAAACTCATGATAATTTTGCGAATATCATTTGCTCCCACAGAAACTATCAAAATTATAAATTTTAAAATTCTTATTGCGATCAGCTTTCATTAAAGAAAGACGCAAAAATTTATTTGCGATCAGCTTTCATAAAAGAAAGCCACAAACTGTGATCAGCTTTCAAAAAAGAAAGAAATCCGCAGAAATATTACACAGGCAAACCTTTGTGACGTACACCCTAGTTCGCGAAGCAACATTTCGCAAGAGGCAAAGTCCTAAAGTACGTCATTTAAGGGGGTACCTATAAGCATGGCTCAGGGGAAACGGAACACCACCACGGAACCTGAGTACATGAACATTACGGGGTACATAACCCAAAAATGGGGTACCTATCCGGGTAAAACACCTTGGATTCTCAACCTAATCTTGCGATGTAACATGATTTAGGTTGGGCGACTAAGGCATACTGTCTTTCCCAAGAAGTGCAGAAAACGATCAAGGCGCCGAGGTACATGGTTGAGTCAAGAGTGCCGGATGGGTTTGAAGCACATCTGCCATTCTTGACAAGTCTTGGAAAATGATGCACTTGGCCCAAAGATACCCCATAGGGTGCAACCTCGTAACTATAATCCCTATATGCAAAAAGGATAAGAGGTTGTGAACAAAAGCTGGTTGTTGGAAAAACCGGATAGGAAGAGCTAACCTTGTATGGTCGATGTACGCTTCCTTGAAGGGGCAACCAAGGGGAATATAAAGGGCAGCACCCTCCATTAGGGAGATGATACGTGCTATAAGACGCAAATGTCACGAGGCTTTTTGTTCGCAAGAACATAATGGCTTGTCATATTTATGCAACAATCGTATTTTTGCGAGTAAAAAAAAAAAAATATATATATATACTCGCATAATTAAATACAAAGAAGTTAAGATGAGATCAATGGGTTATTACATGAAAGTGTGATAACATCTTGCGATTTCATCGCAAGACGATAATGTCACAAGGCTGTATATTCGCAAGTATATTCAGACTTGTCATATTATCGCAAACACAAAAATATTGTTAAGATAAAATCAAGGGGTTGAGGCATGCGAGTGCACCAACGTCCTGCGACTTTATCGCAAAAGAGGTGCCAAAGTAAGACCTTTACTTAGGAAGGCATGATAAGACCACAGAAACTAATGAAGTCAATTCCGTCAATGTCATTGGAGATTCTTTATATTCTCAACAAGAATATGTATCAAGAATTCCTACCAAAAGAGGCAATTTTATTCGCAATCAAGGACGGATATTTCATACTCATTAAATTATTCAAGGATTGAATACTTCTTCAAGGATGTCTCATAATTTTCATACTTCTTCAAGGGTGTTTCATAATTCTTATACTTCTTCAAGGATGTTTCATAATTCTTATACTTCTTCAAGAATGTTTCATAATTTTCATACTTCTTCAAGAATGTTTCATAATTCTTCAAGGAGGATTCATACTTCTTATACTTCAAGGGGGAGATTTCTTATTTACTTCGCAACAACCTGAAACTTCGCAACTTAAACGGAGGCAGATATTCTAATACTTACAACAACAATAGATCACCTGAAGAGCAATAATAAGGGGAAAGGGAATACTAAGCTAAGTCTTTAAGATATGTTATTTCTCTTCATATGATCAATTTATTCAATATATGAAAATTAAGAAAGTATTCAATTAGAGAAAGGTCAGTTCATTATCGAAAAATATAAAATATACTTCTTAAGGAACATAAATAGTAAGCAGAATTGTTTGTAAAAAGAGAACCAACAGTAACCAAGAGAAAGAGTTCAAAAGAAAGAAAAACAAGAGGATAAACGATAACTTGGGAAAAGAAGTTTATCATACTTAGTGCTCTCCATCAACACTTTGTGTTGGATCTTTAAGATGAGTAGGATCATCAGCAGTGTTCTATTCTTGCGAAACATTACCCTATGAAGAGCCTTCAACATGAGCTTCTCCTTGAGGGAAAAATTCTTGTTCACCATCAAGTTATTCATCATTACTCTCGTAATCAAAGTCACTATCAGGATCACGAGCAACTTCATCATCGGATATTTCCAGAGGTTCAACTTTCACTGAAGGCAAGGATCTTGATAAGAGAATGTTGTTAACGAAGACTTGAGCTTTCATATGACTTTCACGAAGTATAGCTTTCTGGTGGTTAATATCTTCAATATCTTTGGCATAAGCAAGATGGTTGAATCTCTGATTGGCATGATCACGAGAATTGATCAAACGAGTAAAAAGAAAAGTGTTCTTCTTGCGAAGCTCAGAATAGGTGGTCTCCAATCCAGCTTTAGCATTGCGAAGATTTTTCTCAGATTCTGCGAGTGAAATAAAGTTCAAAGAATCAATTCTGCGAATATAACAAAATTTAAAGGTATATCAAAGGCAGTCAAATTTTGATGACTACCTTCTCTTTGTGAAGTAAGAAATTGATCTAAAGATAGACAACAATTTTTCATCTGATCCATAGCTTTATCAAAACCATCACCAACTAATCCTTCAAGTCTGGATTGAAGCTTTTGATCTTTGGAAAGAAGAAATTTGTTATTCTTCGCAAGTTTTGTATTAAGGTTTTCTAGTTGGGAATAATCTTCTTTAAGTTTATTCCTCTTAATGCTCAAGATTATATTCTTATTAAGAAGGGATTTCTTCTCGACAACAAAAGAAATTCTCTCTGCATCTGAAGACTTCTTTAATTCCTCAAGTTCACCTTTTAACAAATAAAGGAGATTTTCTTGATCGCAACATTTACTCTGAAGAATATTCAATTGTTGCGAAGAAACGGCCATTATATTCAAATACGAACATCTTTCTTCTGATAAGGTTTCATTCTCTTCTAATAGTGTTTCTATTATTAAATCGGCTTTAGTTAAATAAGAAGTGAGCTGAGATATTTCATCGTTCAAAAATTTTGATCGTAAATTAGTTGGGTATTCTCTTGGAAAAGGGCATCTAAATTATCAAGAGCACATGAATGAAGACTAGATAAATGGGAAAATTGGTTAAAAAGACTTTCATGCTTGGCTTGAGATTCTTTTGCGTCTGATATATGATGAAGTACCAACATTCTACATTCATGGATTGATTCTATAAAGGGGAATGGGTTTTAATGGGTGTTTCAAGCATGCGAGAAATAGAAACAAACAAAAGGAGAAAATATAAAGATAATAGCAATACCTTTTAATGCATCATTCCTCTTACGAAGGATTGCACAATCTAGAGAATCATTTTGAAGCTGATGATTCTCTTTACGAAGATTCTCACACTCCTCTTTCAAAGACTCCTGAGTTTGGCGAAGCAATTCAACTTCTTTTTCCAGGGCTTGATGTAAAATAGAAGCATCAGGATTGATGAAGTTGTTGAGCATTTTGCAAAATTCAGACTGCGAGCGAACATTTGAAGACTTTGCAGTATTACTCAAAACATCAGATAACATATGGAAAGCTGAATAAATTTCATCTCGAACTTCTTGAGGAAGGGGAGAAGAATTCGAAGGAGTAAAATCAAGTTGTAAATTGCTTGGAGAAACAACACTCAAAGGATTAGGAGCTAAAATGGGTTTTTCAAGAGAAGGGGTTGAGAAGGTAGTTTGCGAAGGTTGATCTTGAAGAAGTGTTGATAAATTGACAGGGGCGGGAGACTGAAAACTGGGTAATGGAGTAGAGGCGGGAGTTTGCGAAGAAGTGCTTTCACGAGGAGGAGAGGAAAATTCTTTATCAATCACAGGAAGGAAATCACTGATTGAAATTGATGGCTTGGACTTGATAATACGAGATCTCTTGGTAAGGTTGGATTCTTCACCGACCTACGAATCAAAATGTAGATTAAAAACTGAGGCAACAATATATTGTTTCAGAAGGAAGACAGAGTATTTTAACTACCTTTTGATTCTCGGATTTTCTTCTTCGAGAGCTAGGGTTTGAGCTTCTAGTTGAAGATTTCACCTGATAAGCAGTTTTGCTGAAAGAAATCAAAGTCAAACAATGCATTAAACAGAAATAAAAGAGATAAACAAGTGAAAGATGCGAGAGATAAAAGAAAATTACCTCGGAGAACTCATGATGGGATTAACAGGAAGAGAAGGCGATAACCGAATATGTGATGTGAGAAGAAGATGAAGTTGCAGAAGTAAAAAGATAAGGAAGGGAATAAAATGAGTATTTATAAGGGAATAGTTAGGAAAATACGGTTATAAAAGACGTGTTCGAACTCCGAAAAGAATAAGTAACGGTTATATTCTCACGATCATTACTTCTTAGCATAAATGACATGAGAAGATGCAAGATGTAGGGATAGAATATCGCAAGATATTGGGTTACGAACATAGTAACAAATACAAGAGAAAAGTGTCGCAAGATAATGCGATAATAGAAGAAACATGGGAAAAGTGTGAAAAGATTACAAATATAGAATAAATTTACGAATAGAAGTCGCGATACTTCGCAAGATATATACAGTTGTACAGATTTCACTATGTATAGTAGTTCAAATGTTAAATTGGGGAGGTTCTTTAGGTGAGTATTAGAAAAAGTCTTAGGGGAGGGAACAGAGAAAGTGGTAACTGTTCTAAGTTCCATTAACATACTTCTTTGTAATCAGATGAGAATATTAATCAGTAAATTGTCATTTTTCATCAAGAACTTCTTAAAGTTTTATGAATTCTACTGAGGGTGTAGTTGTAGGATTTCCTGCAACTACAAAAAGCTTGAAATTAGAGTTTCAAAAATGAAGTTTAAAATAGACATCAATTTTTGATTGCTTTCATTGATTGTATAAGTCTATTGAATAAAACTATTATGAATAAAGTTATTTGATTTATAATTTTTTTTGTGATAGTTTTTGATTTACATATGCGTTACTTTAATGCTTTATTTTATTTTCTATGTATGTTTATGAGATGTTTTATTTCGGTTTTATTACCTTGATATTCGATCTCATAATATGTTGTGAACCCTTATGGTTTGGGAGACTTTTTGATTTAGCAGGATTAAGTTCTAGCTCATGTTGGTAGGCTTTATCAAAGGATCATGAGGGGTTCCTATAGAAACAATATGTGAAAAAGTCACAATATGTTGAATCGTTTTTGGTTTAGCATAAAAGCATATGTGTTTCGACGGTTTTTAACTTTTGCTTGCAATTGTTAAAATCGATTTTCAACCTTTATCTGGTAAAGGTTGGTTGTTGTTATTCTTTTGTTTTTGTCATGAGAATGACAACATAATGGTATTTCGATATCAATTCCCCCGGAAGAAGAAAACGATGCGATCATATTTGGAGAAGTTGGATGCGAAATTGAGGTAACAATCTTGTTCGTTAATTGTTTTCTAGTTTTAAGAAAAGCTTATTTTTATTTGATATATATATTGCTTTTGATTAAAAGAAATAGTTGGTACAATTGATTTGTTTATTCCATTATGTATGTGTGGATGTTTGTGTGATTCAATTGTTTCTGGTTAAGTAAAACTTATGTTATCTTGCTTTGTTGTGTGATATCAATAGTTTAGGCTTACGAAATTCAGTGCAATTGCGGTGCTTTAATGTTTATGTTAATTCAATTGCTTTCAGTTAAGTAAAACAATTGTTATTTTGCTTTATTGTGTAGTATCAATTGTTTAGGCTTACAAAATTTCGGTGCAATAGTGAAATCTTGTTATATATGTTGTTTCTATTGTATCTGGTTGAGGTGAATAATTATGCAAGTTGATTTATTGGTTTGTATGAATTATTTATGGCTTAATGAATAAATATGTTGACGTGACGAGTTGTTTAGTTCAATTCAATTTCGGATAAGCTAAGCTAAGTTAATTCTGATCTTAGTTAGACTTATCAAAGTGGAGGTTTCGGTTATTCAAGTCTAGCCGAAAGCCTAAACAAGAAAATGCTAGTTAACTAACCTAGTATTTGGATTGTTTGAAATTTAAAGGTCTAAGTTATATGGATAATTAGAACCTGGTGAGAAAAATGGAGTTTATCTTTGTTTTGGTCTTATCGAATGAAGCGGTTGTATTTATACAATCGGTTTAGCAAAGGAACTAAGTTGATTAGTTTATTTTCTGGTTTGCTAAACTAGTTGGGAAAATTGCTTCGGGCAATTATTTCCATGATAACATATCAAAACGTAATTACTTTGTAGTTTCGGTTTTGATATTGGTTATCAAAAATGATATGTGGAACCCTCGTGCTTGACTCAACATGTTGCAAGTCTATTTTGAGATTTGTAAGATCCTTTTCATGTTGTCCATTATTTTTTCGTGTCTTTGTCATTTTTGTGACAAAAAGGGGGAGAAATATATGGAGTAAACAAGTGATGTTGGTATCAATTTTATAGTTGATTGGTGTCACTAGGGAAGAGGAAAATGGTGCTTGAATATTTATCTAACGAATGAGGAAAAGCACAGACTAAGGGGGAGTAACATATCATATGATTTGGATAACAATGACGTGTGGATTGAAAATCTACCTATCTCACCTTTAGGGGGAGTATGAGATTTTTTATTATAGTGCATCTACTGCATTTTAAGGATTGAATTAATGCAGGTTATGTGTTGTTGAATTCGTGAATCAAGCGTATGTGTAATGAATTATTTTACTTTGTTTATCCATATGATTGTAAGAGTTTTGTCACTAAAATTGACAAAGGGGGAGATTGTTAGAGCATAGCTCGGTTGAGCCCACAAAGCAAGTTTGGTTTTCATATTTTTGTGAGCCAAAACTCATTTAAGATTCGCTTGATTTAAATGTACTAGAGTCAACTTCGTATAGGTTAGCTTGAAAGTATTAGGGTGAGACATTACATGTATTGCGAAGACTTGAAGAAGTGAATAAGAACGGAGCTACAACCACAACATCATCCTTCCACTTGAGGTTAGTGATATTTGACTTGAATTGTTTCATTCCCTAACGTATCTTTCAAGTCGTGCATATTGAAAACATAAAATTGTGAAGCATGAACACTCTAGATAGACATAGTATTAAGGAATACAATATGAAGTTTCTTGCTTAACCATTAAACTTTGTATATAAGACATCAACATAATCGTATGAATGCTATTGTGATTATGTATGGGTATGAGGTGAGTATTTCATCCTAGGGAACAATGTTTACATGTGTTCTAAGGAATTAAGTTCACGATATGTGTTGTGAACCAAAAGGAAATTGCCAGGCATTATTGGGGCTGTTCTTCATTTCATATCTTATGAACGACCAATATGTGTGATTAGTAGCTCATGACTTGTTTGTGTTCTTGGTAAAACTATTCACATGAGGCCTGACTTATGTATTGGTATGACTTTTATTAGTGAAACCGATCTTAAGTAATCACCTGGGGTATGATCGGGTTGTGATTGTCTGAACTTATTACTGGGAGAAGGGGAACCGATCCTAGTAAGAGATGCAGTGCATCACAAGGGGAAACGATCCTTGTATGAGGCGCAACAAGGTTTATGAAGAAAGGGGAACCGATCCTATGAACATGTGCAACACGTTTTTGGGAAGGGGGAACCGATCATATACATGTGCAATGCATACATGTCAGATACCAAATATATGTAGGGAACCGATCCTAGTACCTAGTCAGCCGTATCTTTGGTAATCTAGTGTAACTATGCACAATACTCACATGGAGGTAGAAACGAAACTTGTTTTGGTAGAACCGTAAACCCATGAGTTGTAATTGAGTGTTACTTGATCAATCACGTATTTCTTGAAAATCAGATGAACTAATTCTAAACTTGTTTGGAAGCGTTGTAAATCGGTTTCAAGTGAGCAAGTATGAAAAAAAGGACTTGCAAGAGTAAGATGTTGACACACTTTGAACACGGTGCATTAATGCTTATTCTATATTGTTCAAAGATATTCCTTAATGGCTAAGAAGGAAGTAAATCCCAAGATCGAATTTAAATAAGTTAAGAATCTTTTTAATTAAGGGTTTTTAATTATATATGGAAAATAAAATTAGTAATGTGCATTTGGTAATTAAAGATTTTCCAAGGAGATTTCGATAATTATTTTTGTACAGTGCATTCACAGGAATTATGAAAACCGAATTTGGGTAAATATGGAAAATATCTTGAGAATATTTTCGGTTTTGGAAATTCCTTGGTGTCCAAACTTCCTTGTCTATAAATACTTTGAGTTTGCATTTCTAGCAAACTAATTATGCGTGACATAGACTTACTCTTTTGCCTTTGTTACTGGTGAAGCCGCCTATCAGAGAGGAGAGTAATATAATTAGGTGAAATCTCTTACGGCCGCTCAATTTAAAGTTTTCTTTGGGATTGAGAAGCTCTAGCGCGACCCGTTGGTGGGAAACTAGATATTGCGGTTTATCTTTAGTTTTCGTATTGATTTTATTGACTAACGGTGGTTGAACTTTGATTTCACCTAGTTTGTTTATGCTTGAGAATCTTCTCTTCTGATATAAGATTCACTCAAACTAGTTCAAGGTTTCGCCAGGGATCTTTAAACTGTTGTTATATCTAAAGACGATCTTGTGATAATCCATTGTTAACTGACGTCGTTATGTGTGTGATTGATCACAAGAGATTCAAGTAGTTGTGTGCATGTGTTTATTGAAGATCTAAGAAGATTTGAAGACAAAGAAGATATTTAAGATTTCTGACTTGGTTTTTATAATCTTTGGTGTGCATAATACTTGTTTGGGAAAAAGAGGATCCGACTATAATTGATTTATCCTTTTGGGTATTTTGATAGAATAGTCGAGGAAGATAGGCATCAATACATTTTCTTGTGATTAAAGGCATTGATTGGCTTAATCTTAACGATTTCCTTTGGTGATTGAATATAAGATAGATCTTGGAAACTGGCAAAGGAGTTTATTTTAATATAAACAAGGGAACCTTTGCAAAACTCATATCACTTGGTTGAAGAGAGTTGATACCAAAAAGATTTGTTGTTCCTTTATTGTTTGAAATGCGAACCAAAGGAATTGGTCCAAGTACGTGACTTGTTTACAGGTTGGAGGTGTGGGAATACAGATGGAACTAGGAGAACTATAGGTTTAGTTGATTGGTCTCAACTGAGAGTATTCAATTCTAGACTAGGTCCCGGGGTTTTTCTGTATTTGTGGCTTCCTCGTTAACAAAATCTTGTTGTGTCATTTACTTTATATTTCCGCATTATAATTGTTTTATTATAATTAAAGTAAATTGCACAAACGTTAATTCCTATTTACTTGATACGTGAATCCTATTGAGTTTGGTTAAGTCCGAACCTTTGTATCAAGTAAACACACTTTGTTTTTGTATTGTCTCGATCTCGTATCCATAGACGATCACACAAAGTATGAATCAATTTGTTGTATTGTCTCGACTCATTCCATAGACAATCACTTTCGGGGAAAGGACTTATAGGAAGGAAAAGTAATAGATTGAGGTATAATTGGGGTACCCTCGCCTTTTCAGTTCCTTCTAAAAAGTTGTAGATATTGATAAGACTTAGATATGGACTATATAATTAATCTAATTGGATTAGTAAACTCTTAGTTATACTAAAGATAGAGAATGAGATACCATAATGGGCTTAGAACCATTAGATAGAATTGTATGATTCTTGTGTGAGCCTTTTGGCTAAATTCTTAGAGTTCTTGTATGACTAACAGTTAGTTATTAACAACGATCGATTCAAAGGAGGAACCAGTGGATCGTGGATCTCTAGGTAGGCATGGCTTGTCATCATAAAGAGGTGGGAATACATTTAACTCTTTTGTAACCATTGTTGTTTCTTTTACAAAAGTTTATGCTTAACAACTCATGCATTGTATGTTCATGCATTCCATGCTTTGTTTAAATTGCATTACGATAATTCTGTTGATTCTGTTAATCTTTCCATGATTTGGAAAGTACTAGTAATGTTTGTTTCTCATATGAATTGTTATGGGAAATAAGGATTTCCACTTGTGGTATATAGGATACGCTCCCTCTCGCATTTATACCTATGAGCTTTTATGTATTCGGTGTGGAATTGGCATCAATATTAGTATTCGGTGTGGAAGTGGCATCAATATTATACGTTGTTTGAATAAAGAGTTTGTCCATATACATGTTTGTCTATTTCAGTGACTTGGTCACTGTTTAAAGTTTCGGAAAACATGTATTGTTTTCCAAATCTTGCATATGATTACTTGAAAGTTAAATGTTATTTATACTGGGCACCCCTTTTAGGGATGATGTGCTCACCCATTCCCACTTTCAGTTTCAGAGACAGATTAAAGTTGCGCAGCGGAAGTTTCGAGGAGTTGAGTCCGTTAGTTGGTTTACTTCGGATATGTTTATTATGTTGTATGTTAGATTTGTAAACCAAATTACTATTATATATATATATATATATCATTTGAGAGGAGTTTTTGTATATATATATTTCAGAGCGGTGCTAGTTTTTGGGTTAAGTTTTGTAGAAGATTTCTTAATTGATTTCTTAAGTGAATGATTTACATTCTTAGTGCCTTTTTATTTAGTTTAATCTCTTGGATTAGTCAGCTGCTAGCTTTGGGGGCGCTACATAATTGTTCTTTGCATTTTGCGATATTTCGCCTCTACATCTGGAACGAACGGAATAATATGGTTTTTGGGCATCGACGGAGGTCAGCGGAGTAGATCATCATCCTAGTAAAACAAACTTTAATACTTTGGGATTGTGATTCGGATGTATTTAGTTTTGTGGATGTAAACTCAATTATACAACACTGGCAAACTGTCTTGCATATATAGTTCTAGATATGTGGATTTGCATCTGTAGCTCTTATTTCTTCAGGATGTTGTAGTGATTCAGCAGGCCTGGGTTTGCTTCTGTAACTTTTTTATTTTTACAGGCTCCGCCTGGTTTCTCTTAATATAACCTTTATACAATTCGAATATTTTTTTTTATCGAGTTTACTATGGATGATTTTTTTAATATTTAAATCAACATTTATCTAATACATGTGTATAGTTAAAATCCACATTGACAAATGATTTTATGAAATGACGTTTAAGGTACAATTATTATGGACTGACTCATGGTAAGCGCTATGAATGTGTGGCTAGACGTGTGAGAATTGAGTTGAGAAGTTCTCTCATGCATCTTCCTTTGCTCTCCAACTAAAGTTTGAGAGAGAAATCAACTTGGGACGACCTAACGAGTAACGACAGACAAAAGATGAAGAACAACAATGGTGAAGCACAATCAAAACACAGGGTTCCTTTTGGGAAAATTGGCACCCTAGCGCAACATACTACAGGATTACAAAGGGAAGTTGGTGATTTAAACCAAACATGGGAGAAATAATAAGAGAGACAGAAGATAAACAAGCAAACAACTACAAAACACAAGATATACGTGTCTCACCTTTACAGGATACATCCACGGCCAACACCACCAGAAAACTTCCATTAAAATCAAAGACCATTGCATGCTCTTTCTGCAACCCAAGACAAAAATCAAAGAGTTAACAAGGCATACCCAAGAATACCGTTGAAGAAACCATAAAAATCAACTATCTAACCATTCCTCAAACTAGCCTCATGTCTTCTCTTCTATACCTTCTTCACAGCTGCTAGTAACATAGGAGAAACATGGAAACACTAGTCTCTTCTACAACTTCTTCACAGCTGCTAGTAACATAGGAGAAACATGGAAACACTAGAAACTTGGTTTACGGCAAAGCTCCAAACCCTAAACACTAGAACACCAAAATCCTCTCTTTACCACACCGATATTGACCTTCACGGTAACACACCTAACAAAGAGACCAAAACCCTTAGCACGAGGACTCTTCTAGGTTGGATGTTTACAAACCTACAATTCTAGTCATATATAGAGAGAACACAAACTTGGTCACCAAGTATTAGTCTCCAACTAGGAAGCTAAACTCTTTCCTAAAATCTACCAAACCTAGATTAGGAAATCCACCTTAATGTGTAAACAGACTTAAACTAAAAAAAAACACAATTTTCTATAGTTCCATTATTGGTAAGATTAGAAGATGAAAAGGAAGAATTATAAAAAAAAAAAAAACAGTAGTGATGGTCTAATTAACAATTAAGAGCAAGAGAGTTTAACCAAAAGAGTATGGATTGAATCAAAAAAAAAAATAATGTGGCATATTGTTGTTCCATCGGTTTTTAGTCGAATATCTTATTCTTATTTTTCCTGTACTTTTGTCGGTATCATTGGAATTATTAGGCCGACTGACCTAAGGGCCTGAAGGTAGGGAGTCCCTTTTATGGCCACTTTTTTGTAAAATGAAGAGTAACACAAATGTTTAATTTGATAAAAAGATTGGAAATTTTCATGTCCATGGTTACTTTTTTACTAGACAAAATTCTCCCTTCCTTTTAGTCCAATTACTCCTTTGTATCTTATTTTTTAGGGGTATAATTGGAATGTAAACTTTAATATAACATATCTAAAAATCTGTGCCTTGAAATTTTACAAATTTTATCTCGTTGGAAAGAATATAAAAAACTCTATGCAGCGAGTACAAACAATAATATCAAATTTAGAACTTTTCATTTAGGCGTAATTTTAAGTATGGTCACCTTACCCTAAAAATGGATATGTCTAAAGCTTTTGATAGATTAGAGTGGGATTTCCTCATGGAATTCTTAAGGAAATTTGTTTTTTGTGAAAAGTTATGCCAACTGATACACCAATGCATAAGTACAATTCAAGTGGAGATCATGATAAATGTCTCACCTACAGAACCTTTTAAACCAACAAGAGGAATTAGGTAAGGAAATCCTTTGTCTCCTTACTTGTTCATCTTAGCCATGGAAGCTTTCTTAAGGTGCATGAATCATTAGAACTTACAAAACAGTTAACAGGCATGAAGATATCAAGATCAGACCCAAAGATAAACCATCTCTTATTTGCAGATGACTGCCTTCTCTCATGCAAAGAAAATCTTGTCCAAGTCAACAAGTTGCTACAAGTCATTGAATCTTTCATTGCTTTCTCGGGGAAACTTATTAATTTGCACAATTATGCAGTTTTTTTCTCCAAAAACATGAATCCTTCAGCTTGTCAAACAATCAGTGGCATTCTTCAGGTAAGACAACTTGACATTAAAGAAGAGAAATACTTAGGTCTTCCGTTCTTTGTTGGCATACATAAGAGAATTCCTTTCTCAGTGCTCAAGGATAAAATGGAATCAAGACTAACAAGATGGATATGTATAAACATGTCTGAAGCAGCCAGATCTGTCATGATCAGAAATATGACAAATGCAATTCCTATGCACCACATGTGTAGCTTCAAGTTACCAGATGCTACTATCAATGAGATGAATTCCACAAATCAAAAGTTCTGGAGAAACAAAAAGATAAATAAAGGTAAACACTTTATCATATGGAGAGAAGTAAATAAACCAAAAAAGGAGGGAGGACTTGGATTCAGAGATTTGAAACTATTTAACGGAGCATTACTTGCTAAGTCTGCATGGAAATTGTGTACTGATACTACTTCAACGTGCGCACAATCTTTACAAGATAAATATTTTCCAGATGGTGATGTTTTTAACCACAAAAAGCTTAACAATGAAACCTGGTCTTCAAAAAGCATTAGCAGTGAGTTATTGTTTATCAAAAAAATACAGTTGGTGGTCTCTTGGTAATGGTCAGAAGATTCAAATCTGGAAGCAAAAATGGATTCCTGAGCTTGAAGGTCCACATATTCCAAAAGCTGGAGTTACTGATCATCTAAACCATACATATGTTTAACAATTATTTTCTCACAACACTAGTGGATGGAATCATCAACTCATCTCCTACTTGTTTGATAGCCATTCTGCAAGTTTTATCCTGAACATCTCCATTCATCATCAACATTAAGATAAGCTGATATGGACTTTGGAAAAAAATGGTTCTTTCTCTGTAAAATCTGCTTACAAGAAGATGTTTGAAGAGAAAAACTCAAATCATGGAGTGGGCAGAGAATGCAAGCTATTTTTAAGAGATTGTGGAAACTGCCTCTCCTACCAAGAATTAACCATTTTTTATGGAAATGCGTTCGATATTCTTCCCACGAGAGACAAACTGTGGCATTTAACACAGACGGAAGATAAAAGTTGTTCTTTTTGTGCCTCTTATGAAGAAACATCAACTCATTGTATCTTGGATTGTGACACAGCGAAAAGAGTCTGGTTTTCAACTCTAGGTGTGCAACCGCAAGCCAATATCAACTTAAGTAACTGGTTTTGCCATTTTATAAAAAGCACTGCTAACAAACAAGTGCAGCTAGAAGAAGTTTGCAAGATAAGCATAGTCGCGTGGTGCATTTGGAATGAGAGATGTGACAAAGTGTTCAAGCATAAGAATATCTCCCCTGACACTATCATATATCGATGTAGAAAATAACTCTCTGAACTACAGATATCTCAACATTCTTCCAGAATATCACAACGACAAGACCGAGCTAACCTTCATTGGTCTCCCCCTTTAAGGGGTTCTTATAAGATTAATTGTGATGGCTCTTTTTTAAATTCAAATAATACTGGAGGAATTGGATTAACAATTCGTGATTTTGCAGGTGCTCATCGAGGTTCAAAGTGCATCTATTTAACTAATGTAACAAGTGCGGAGCAAGCAGAAGGTAAAGGGTTGTGGGAAGCAGTACGTTGGGAAAAAGACTTACAATTGGAGAAGGTGAAGTTTGAACTGGACTCAAGACTTGTAGTTGATGCAGTGAACAAGGACAATTTTAGCATAGATTGAAGGGTTTACAATTTAGTTTTAGACATTAAGTCGTATTTTAAAGTTTATAACTCTTGGCATTGTGTATACGTGCCTAAAGAGAAGAATAAAGTAGCAGATATACTATCTAAATCTGCTCGAGTAGAAAAACTTTGTGGAATTTGGCTTTTAGAACCTCCTATTTACATTGTGAATCAATTGCAGGAAGATATGAAATATATAAACACCACAACTTAAGCAATAAAATTTTCCAGTTTCAAAAAAAATATACATCCATTATGCAAACCACCACAAAGGATACATAATACTTTATGTAGTCATATTTTGGTTTATGCATGAACTAATTTTCCGTTGCAACTAATAAAACGTATGCTACATGCTTCAAAAAAAATGTACTCCCTCCGTTTTAAGAAAAGTGATATTTTCACTTTAGGCACAATTTTCGAAAATTGAATGCATAGCCATTATGCAAACCACCATAAAAGATGCATAACACGTCATGCAACCATATTTTGGTTTATGGATCGACTAATTTTCCGTTTCTGGAAAAGTTAGATATATTTTCACATTCCGTTTCAGGAAAAGTGATACTTTCACTCCGTTTTAGGAAAAGTTATACTTTCACTCCATTTTAGAAAAAGTGATATTTTCGCTCTGTTTCATCACTTTTTCTAAAATGGAGAGCGAAAGTATCACTTTTTCTGAAACATAGCAAAAGTATTACATTTTCTGAAACGAGGAGAAAGTAATCGCAGACAAACACCATCTTCAGATTCTTCTTCGGTCGGCCCTCCTACCGTGGTAACGGTTGTACTAGTATATAGCAAATGAAGCTTATGAGAAGCCAAATATAATCTTTTCGTAAGCATCTCATTCTGGCAACGCAATAAGAGCATCTCTAAGAGAGGGTGAATCTTCTTTTTTTTATTGACACATAGGATTTTACACCCTCATTTGGCATAAATCCATCTCCAACAGTAGGGTCCTATAAACTAGGAGGGACCAATTACTAAATATGAAGGTGTTCAAGAAAGTGTTATCTACACCTCCGGCTCCACCTCCACGTCATATTTTACATTATTTTTCTTTAAAAAATCTCTACTGTTGGAGATGGTTTTTTAAATATGAGGTCCTATATTTACTCTATGTTTAGACCTCGTAAATAAAAAGACTAAATTAAAAAGCCATTTAGGATTTTTTACACCTTCTGTTGGAGATGCTATAAGCTGCTAGCAGCATCATTACACGAATGATTTGTGGGACTTCTGCTGTCTTCCCGTATCTATTTTGTTTTTTCGAAACTCGAAAATGCTAATCATGGCCCAAATTATTTCTCCAGCCTAGATGGCATTGGTTTATTTTCTTGTGGCGTTCGCTCCAAAAGCTTTTTCAATGCCTAAATTTAGTTGGTGCGCGAAAAATGTGGGCCAGTCGGCATATTCAAAAGTGATGAACCTGGTAATTACTTAAAACCAACTGTTGGCTTCAAAAATAGGCACCACATGGTATATACATACATGGCTCTAAAATTTGTTCCGCTTAGAATCCTTACATATGGAGGGTGAATCCTTACTTGGCATCACATTATTCACTCCCTTGTTTGGAAAAACCTCAGACAAAAATGATCACTCTCTCGGGTCACTTCCAGAAGCTACACCAAGTGTCAATTTATGAACCTAGCAACCGCTCACCGATGGCAACATGTTGAAAGCAGATTTGGCTTTGGAAGTTTGAAGATGACGTTATCGGTGAGGACATCGCAATGTAGATGACCACATATTCTTGCTGTCTGTATGCAAGCCAGAGCAATCTAGGAAGACTACGTATAGACAAAGACAAATATCGAATTTACTATCGGGCGAGTTCCTTTTTCTTTTTCTTTTCTTGCGAGATCTCAAAAATAAAATACACGTGTCAACTCAATGGAACTCCATGTTGGTAAATGATTAGCGAAATGAGAGTCCAAATTTGTTCACACTCCTCTAACGAGTGTATACTTCACGTATTCTTCTGATTGATTGATTATTTAACTGATGGCCCCATTATTCTTCATGCTTAGAATCAGAACCCTCGTTATACAATTCCCTAAATTAAATTAAGGATAGAGATTGAAATATTACGTGGGCACAAATTCGGATTCGGGAGGTATAATTATTCTGGACCGGCACATGTTAATTAATTAAGTGCCTCTCTATATGAATGTGGCTAGACGTGTGAGAATTGAGTTGAGAAGTTCTCTCCATCCTCTTCCTTAGCTCCTCCACTAAAAGTTTGAGAGCAATCAATCAACTTGGGGAGGACCTAACAACAATCAAAAGATGAAGAACAACAACAATGGGGAAGTAGAAGCAGAACTCAAGGTTCCATTACTGGTAAAATTAGAAGAAGAAAAACAAGAATTATCACCCTTTGTATCGAAAAACAGTATTGATACTGATGGTCTAATTAACGATGAAGAACAAGAGGATTTAACTAGAAGGGTATGGATTGAATCAAAAAAATTATGGCATATAGTAGGTCCATCTGTTTTTAGTCGAATAGCTTCTTACACCATGAATGTCATAACTCAAGCTTTTGCTGGTCACTTGGGAAATCTCGAACTCGCTTCAATCACTATTGCTAACACTGTCATCGTCGGTTTCAGCTTCGGTTTACTGGTATGCCATCCATTACCATCTCTCCCTATATATATTTTCGCCGAAGATCAATTGAGTTATTAACGTTTTGATGATTGGTTTTGTTTGTGTGCAACTAGTTGGGAATGGCGAGCGCGTTAGAAACGTTATGTGGACAAGCATTTGGTGCAAAGAAATACCATATGCTAGGAATATATATGCAGCGTTCATGGATAGTTCTTTTTCTATGTGCAGTACTACTACTCCCACTATTCATATTTGCGACTCCGTTGCTATTGTTCTTAGGACAACCGCAAGACGTAGCGGAACAATCAGGACTTGTAGCCATGTGGTTAATTCCACTTCATTTTTCATTTGCTTTTCAATTCCCATTACAGAGATTTCTTCAGAGTCAGCTAAAGACAGGAGTTATAGCTTGGGTGGCTTTCGCAGCTCTAGTAGTTCATATCTTTGTTAGTTGGTTATTTGTTAGCAAATTAGGACTTGGTTTGATTGGTACCGCGGTTACGTTGAATTTTTCATGGTGGGTTTTGGTGTTTGGATTGTTTGGTTATACTGTTCTTGGTGGTTGTCCTCTTACTTGGACTGGTTTCTCCTTTCAAGCCTTCTCTGGTCTTTGGGAATTTCTCAAACTTTCTGCAGCCTCTGGTGTCATGTTATGGTATTATTCATCTATGTCAGTCTTGCTTTTCTCTGGACGCTCGAACCGCCCAGGATACCGATTATAGATCTGTTTCTCCGGCTAATATTAGATTTGTGTATGTATTCAGCTTGGAGAATTGGTACTATAGAATACTAGTTCTGATGACTGGAAACTTAAAGAATGCTGAGATTGCTTTGGATGCTCTTTCTGTCTGGTAATTGTTCTGTTAATCTAGATCTTAGCTTTTGATTTTCTTAATAGTCAATCTCTGTTGCAAGATTTTACATTATTCTTTTTAATTTTGGACGTTAGTTTTCTGATCAATTTGTCATCTTTGTACCTTGTACAGTATGAGCATCAATGCATGGGAAATGATGGTTCCACTTGCTTTCTTTGCTGCAACTGGGTAAGTGTCTGTTTACTTACTTTAGATATTTCTTTTAGTGATCATTATTAGCGTACGTAATTTTCAGAAAAATCGAAAACAGATATAGAAACCAAGAGGTAAACAAATTTAAAATAAGAGCACAAATTAATACCTATTCCTTGCATGCAAAATTGTGTATAAAAGTTAACGTTGGTTAATAATTGGTGGTAATAGATTTGTTCAGATGAGCTAACTGTCAACAAGTTTGATGAGAAACTAAGTCATAAAGAATAAAGGAAAAACTTTACAAATGTTTGGATTGATTGAAATGGAAACTCTCCACTTATATTTTGTTTGTGTCAACAGAAGCCCGAATTTCTCAATCAGGTGCCAAAATGCCACATATTTTGATGGTATACAATTGAAAACCGGAAAATGAAAATGACAATAAATTGCGGAAGACGATTTTGCTCTAGCAGCGTTTAAACTAGCAGTTTTGTGGTCGTTGGATACTATAGATGTGATATGACATATTTCTTTTCTTCTACTGACATCACATCTATAATATCTCACGGCCACAAAACTGCTAGTTCAAAAAAATGCTCTAACGCTGTTATAGCAAAATATTTTCCTAAATTGCTGCAGTACTAACTGCGTAACATCTGTATGTCTGCTAGGGGTGGAGATCGTCTATCCCTAAAAAGGGCCCTGTCCCAACCAATGACAGTGTGACACGTGGATAGGGAAAAAAAATTAAGAGAGGACAGGGGGCAGGGGCTGGGAAAGACGATTCGGCCCCATCTGCTAGTACTCCAAATAATGGCAAGTGGTAGATTTTTAAAGGAAGATAATGCTGTGAGTTGCGTGGTCGATTTGGATTTGGAATCTTGGTTGCAATATGAAAAGTTTGAAAAGAAAATAAACTTTAAAAAATCTTTATCTAAAGTAATGACGTACCCACTTATGTCAGTTTATATGGATTCTTATCTTCTTGTTTTTATACATGGACATTTCATAAAGACGTTTCTTTGAATATATGCCAAGAATTTATGATATGTTATTAGGTTTGTGGCGCTGGAATGATAAAACTTATAGCCACTTACTCATCCATACGGGACCTCAAGTCTCTTTCTTCTTCATCTCAAGGAAGATGCTATTAGAGCCTAGAGGACCATAAATGAAGAAGCCAAGGTTGACAACTATTTGGTGACCATCGTCTCTTATGGACCAGGCACTTGTTCGGTAGTCAAATAACGAGCTCGTATAACCTTATATTTGGCACACACAAAAACACGTTTCTGGGTTTATGTCACATTTATGTTTGGATGACTAGAATCATAACTAACAATAAAGTTAAATTACTCGCAGAGTAAGGGTGGCAAATGAGCTTGGGGCAGGAAATGGCAAGGCTGCTAAGTTTGCGTCCATAGTATCAGTGACAACATCTCTTATAATAGGACTTATATTTTGCGTAATAATCATGATATTTCGCCAAAACTTGGCAATCATCTTCACGTCGAATTCTGCCGTCCTTGGAGCAGTTGATAAGCTTGCGCTACTCTTGGCCATCACTATTCTCCTTAACAGCGTTCAGCCTGTTCTCTCTGGTAATAATCAACTCCAACTATAACCCGTTCCATTAACAAGTACAGACTGTCCCTAACTAAAATTTCCAAATGATCTACAAAATTGGCTTACCAGTACTGTTTTTCTTCGCTTCGTGAAATCAGGCGTGGCTATAGGGTCAGGATGGCAAGCATCAGTGGCTTTCATAAACCTTGGCTGCTACTACGTTGTTGGACTCCCTGTTGGGGCCATCCTTGGTTGGGTTTTCAATCTTGGTGTTTCGGTACGTTCTCTTGACAGCACTCTAGTACTAAACTAATTATCAAACTAAATGGGGTTCGTGGCATTGTGAATGTTTTATGCAGGGTATATGGAGTGGGATGATAGGTGGTACGGCTGTCCAGACATTGATTTTGATCATAATCACCGTTAGATGTGATTGGGATATGCAGGTTAGCCGTATATCTAGCTATCTCTGCTGTTTTTCTACTTGCTGATCTTGTTGTTTCATGATTTCATCGTGCATAAGCATTCTTTCCATCACATTCTGATTTGGTCCGTACGTGTTTATACTTATGAATAGGCCAAAAGAGCAAGTGCACATGCAGAGAAATTGGCCGATCCGTCCCCACAACAGTTAAGGGCATAAAGCCAGCTTCCAGGTAACAGCGGATACCAGCAAAATAAAACGATATTGTAACATGGCACATTAATGATGAGTTATCAAAAGAGTCAGTTTTTTTTCTTTTTTTTTAGCTATTTCTTCAAATGTTTCCTCGTCTACGGAGAACACATAACCAAGAATTGTTGGAAAACAAAGTGTACTTCCGGCTTCAAGGTCTGCCAAGATATTGATTCCAAAAACGCAGCTGGTGAAGCAGCCTGCCCCAATTGACTTGCTCAACTTCATATGACCTAGGTCAACTTCCCCGTAACCAAGCCACCTTTTTGCCCAAAAATGCAGCCGGTGAAGTTATAGTCGTAAAGATAGTGATTGGCAATCACACGTTATTACTTTTTTTACACAACCCTATATATATGGCATCTATATGCCAATACATATAAGCATAGTCCTACGGCAAGACAAACTGCTTTGTATGTCTCTAAATTGTTTTTTATGCTTCTACGAGTCTAGAATTATACAGAAAGCTTGTTTTTTCTGAGATGAAAGCCAAAAGCAATGCTGATCAACCCACCAAAAGACAGAAAACAGGGAATACTGCCACGAGAGATAGGATTGTAACATATCTTCCCGATCACCTCATGCACGAAATTTTAATAAGAAGTCCTGCCGAGTCTTTATTAAGATTCAAGATTGTGTGCAAGGACTGGTGTTCGTTAATTAAGGATGGTAATTTCGTTAAACAATACAATGACCGTCACAAAGGAAACAATGATTCTATGGGTATGGTTCTCCTGACAGCGACAACAGACTTCCCCGAGGGATACGATCTTGCCGATTTCAACAAGTTGTGTGAATATGATGTTGGTTGTGATCATGTGGGGATGCAAGCTGAGGAGTTTGAGTTAACGTTGCATACGGACGACTACCCAATGAGCATGACTACTTGCAATGGTTTGGTATGTTTTTACAGGGAGTTTCCTGTGTTTTTGTGGAATCCAGTTACGAAAGAATTTATAATGCTTTCCAAACCTGAGTTTGAAAAGGAGGAGTTTCAGAATGCATGTGGGTTCGGATATGATGCAGTATATAACGAATATAAAGTGGTTCAGCTGTTAACTCGTCTATCTGGCTCTTCACTGGAATGCATGGTTTTTAATCTAGGTACCAACATGTCATGGAGACGAATCCAACACCAACACAACTTTCTTCACCCACACCTCAAGGTCCTTTATGATAGTTCGGATTCAATATTTTTCGATGGATCCATATATTGGTGGACTTACACAGACATTTTGTGTTTTGATGTTTCAGCTGAGACGTTCAAAGTGATTCTGGCACCAGCACCTGTACAGAAGAATACACGTCCTCACCATCTGCAGCAGAGGCTTGATGGCAGCCCCACCACAACGTCCGTGGTGGAACTAGATAAGAGTCTTTGTTTTGCGGAACTCTATATTTGTGGACTGATAGATATATGGATGATGCAAAAGGACTGCCCTGACATGAAAACTACATGGGTTATGGGATACAATATTGATCTGGAAGCTATTTCTTCTAATATGGCTTTTGATATTAGGCCTGTTTGCATTCGAGGTAAGAAGATTTATTTCAACTGCGAGAAAGGGTTGGCTTGTTATGATTAAGAAACTAAAGAACTTGAGATAGTTTTCAACAAACTTCCTGGTATTTATAATTTTGGTGTAGCCTACATAAAGAGCATTCTTTGCCTAAAGGATGTAGTTGGTTCAAAGTGTGTCAGCTCGGTACACGTAGGAGAGTGTGAGGCATGCCGCAGGTTCTGGCATGTTAAGCCAAAGATCTAGTGCCATGCGTGTTGATAAAAGACATTATATCATTTTCAATTAGACAAACAAGTTATGTTCTTCCTGTAATTCATTCTAATTCTCGGGCAAGTAATTTATATTCATCGTTTTGATTTAAGTTTTAAATGGACCTACTAAATCAAAAACAAATTGTTCAATAACCAAATTCTAATAAACAAGCTCATCCGAAATAGTAAGCAAGTAACTTAGAATTGCATTCTCAGATTCATTCCACGCAGCCTCAAATCAAACAACTGTAAAAACCTTTTTTCAGGGTGCAGTAGTTATTAGGAAGTAGCCATGGTATAACAAAGGGACTGTGCCTCAAAGCTGGTAAGACTTTCCCAGCTGCCTTGTTTAGCTAATTTTCTTGAGCAGTTGCAGGAAAGGCTGCCAGGCCCAAGCTATGTACCCTAGCTGACTAAAGAAACATTGTTCTAAGCAAAAAAATAAAGAGAAATAAACACTGAAATGTGACTACTAGAAGTTCAAAATTCATTCAACGAAATCATATTCCTAACTACAGATACCTCTCAATGTAACCAAAAATTAGAAACAGTTGCTTTAACTACTAAAAGTTCAAAATTTAGGTCGTAATATTTGTTTTCATTTTGGTGGAACTCATCTCTGGTCTTCTATTTCCTTTGAAAATTTTACTGCTTATATGTTAGCATAAAGTCACAAAATAATGGCAACATGAAGGAAAAGGTAAACACAATTAACACATTACTTTCAAAGATTCAGCGATTACTGTCAATTAGTAAATGCAGGATTCAGGAAAATTTAAGCATAATGCAAAAACCTGGTGCAAGAGAAGAATGTACAATGCCTGGAAGCTGGTAGGCCTTTCCTGGCTGCTTTGGTTTTCAGATAGGCAATAGCAGGAAAGACAGCCCAGGCTCACCTGGCTGACCAAACAAACAGTGCTCCGCAAGAAAAAGCCCAATCACCGTCTGTTAATTCAACAAAAGCTCAAAGAAACATAAATACCAGTTCTCAATTCAATCCACCAAGCATTAAACCAGACTGCTAACATAACATAGTTCAAAACGACCAGTTCTCAATTCAAAACCACCGCGAACACCAACAAACTTTTCATTATTCACCACCACGAAGACGGAGGACGAGGTGAAGAGTGGATTCCTTCTGAATGTTATAATCAGCAAGAGTTCTTCCATCTTCCAATTGTTTTCCAGCAAAAATCAACCTCTGCTGATCAGGTGGGATCCCCTCCTTGTCTTGAATCTTCGCCTTCACATTGTCAATGGTATCAGAACTCTCAACCTCCAATGTGATTGTCTTCCCAGTGAGGGTTTTCACAAAAATCTGCATACCACCACGCAGACGAAGAACCAAGTGAAGCGTTGACTCCTTCTGAATATTGTAATCAGCCAAGGTTCTTCCATCTTCCAACTGCTTCCCGGCAAAAATCAATCTCTGCTGGTCTGGTGGAATACCTTCCTTGTCCTGAATCTTAGCCTTTACATTATCAATTGTGTCTGAACTTTCGACCTCCAAAGTGATAGTCTTTCCTGTTAGAGTCTTGACAAAAATCTGCATTCCTCCCCTGAGACGCAACACCAAGTGAAGGGTAGACTCCTTTTGAATGTTGTAATCAGCGAGGGTACGTCCATCTTCGAGTTGTTTGCCTGCAAAAATCAACCTCTGCTGGTCTGGTGGAATTCCTTCCTTGTCTTGGATCTTAGCCTTCACATTATCAATTGTGTCAGAGCTTTCAACTTCAAGGGTGATAGTTTTGCCAGTAAGGGTCTTGACAAAAATCTGCATACCACCACGAAGACGAAGAACAAGGTGAAGTGTTGATTCCTTTTGAATGTTGTAATCTGCAAGGGTACGGCCATCTTCGAGCTGTTTCCCGGCAAAAATCAACCTTTGCTGGTCAGGGGGAATTCCTTCTTTGTCTTGGATCTTTGCTTTGACGTTGTCAATGGTGTCGGAGCTCTCAACCTCAAAGAGTGATTGTTTTACCAGTCAAAGTCTTGACAAAGATCTGCATACCACCACGAAGACGCAGAACCAGATGGAGAGTTGATTCCTTCTGAATGTTGTAATCAGCAAGAGTTTTTCCATCTTCAAGCTGCTTACCAGCAAAAATCAACCTCTGCTGATCTGGTGGGATTCCTTCCTTATCCTGAATCTTAGCTTTAACATTGTCAATTGTATCTGAACTCTCAACCTCGAGAGTAATGGTCTTCCCGGTTAGTGTTTTGACGAATATTTGCATCTGCACCAATGAATCAACAATCTATTAGAAACCATCCAAAAAACTGAACACAAATTTCAGATGAAAACTGGCTAGAATGGTAACAAAATCATGCTCAACATCATGATATTACATAAGTCAACCCAGAAACAAAATTGATTGACTGCAAAAGCTTTCCTAAACCTAAATCTAACATACTATGATACTAATGTTCTATTGATATCAGATAATATAATATATAACAATTACAAGGAAAATCCTACAAGAAAACCCTAGTATGCAATCATAATCTCAGAAAGATGAAATAAAACACCAGATCTGAATATCTAACCTCCTCTCTCTATATAATCAAACCACATCACTAAATCCAATAAAAAAATCATGATTAAGACCTAAAAACACAATCATGATCAGGAAACCACTAATTCATGAAACAGAAAAACAGAATTGCTAATAAGAAATCAAATTTAAGTGATTACCTTGTAAGAAAGAGAGGCGATGGACGGATCGAAAGAGTTTCCAAACTGGAATCAAAAGAACTGGAACAGGGAGGGCGAGAGAAGAAACAAACTATCGCTGAAGAATACTGGAGTACTAGCGTATATAGACCCTTTGTAACGTTTTTTTTTGCAGCCACACGTTATTTCCGTTTTATATACTGCAAATGTTTCAAGAGATTGTATGGTTTTGAATTTAGGTACAACCCTAGTTAGCAATTCGGAGTTCGGTATACGTACAGAACGGTAAATGTACGGGTATTATTTGAATTCACAAAAGTTAAATTCGGTCAAAAAGTCGGTCAACGGTTTGTGATTCGGAGATAGTTTGGAACGTCATATGTACGTGTATAATTCTTTTTAGATATACGAGTTCGGAACGCAAAATTCGTTATGTATTAAATATGGAAAAATAATTAAATACTAAGAAAATACCTTGGTTAGCATTGTGGGGGACTCATTTTTATACTCAAAATCCTATATATTTTAAATACATGTTGATTTAGCACTAACAAAGCGTTGGTTCAGTGACATTAAGCCGATAACGAGGGGTTAGACGTCGTGATTTCGAATCTCTCTATGAGATTTTTGGAAAAAGGAAGGGAAATGGACATTGGGCCTTGAAATGGACATTGGGCCTTGAAAATGCCCTTAAAACCCCTAACTAGGGGTACACCAAGACGACCCTTTTCATATACATCAATATTTGTGGAAGGATGCAAATTTTTGGCATGTTGTGTTTCGAAGTATCTCTAAACCTCTCTATGAGATTTTTGGAAAAAGGAAGGGAAATGGACATTGGGCCTTGAAAATGCCCTTAAATGGGGTGTCACTAATGGGCCGATAAAAAATTAATTTCGCAACCCCTAACTAGAGACGACCCTTTTCATATACATCAATATTTGTGGAAGGATGCAAATTTTTGATTCGATAACGTTGTGTTTCGAAAAATTCATTAGAAATGATTCTCTATGAGATTTTTGGAACAAGGAAGGGAAATGGACATTGGGCCTAAAAATGCCCTTAAACCGGGGTACAACCAATTAAATGGGTGTCAATGGAAACGAATCCAACACCAAAAAATTAAGTGAATGAGACGACCCTTTTCATATACATCAATATTTGTGGAAGGATGCAAATTTTTGGTGCAGTTCCGGTAACATGTTGTGTTTCGATGTTATAGCTGAGACATTCCGATTAATTCCTGCATCTAAACCTCTTCAACATCGAACAGAGGGCTCCTACACAACTGTCATGTGGTAGCCTAATCAAACTGGGGTGTATTTATCTACTCTCTGGGTGCCCTTATAATTTATTACTTTAGCCACTAGATTTCCGACAGGTGTCGTGTAGGGATTACTCTTTTCCTTTATTGTTTGCCCTATTAATGTTGTTAGCAGGGCGGCTGTTTATGTAAGCAAATTATTAATCAGAACTTGGTTCTTAGGCTGATTTTATCAAATCAGATTCAATTGTTGTTCGATTTGTTCACTATAGAACAATTGGCATCAGAGTCGATCGATCCTGTCGCCATGGGTGGACATGGAGCTCAAAATAATAAGGATTTGCAGGATACTCAGAAAAAACAACAAACCCAGATAGAGAAAACAAATCAGGATGTTGTTGAAATAAAGGGAGACGTAGCAGATATAAAGGATCAATTGAGTCTAATTCTTGTACAGTTACAGAATTTAACCAACAAGGACAGTAATCAGGGAGATTCAATCGGGGCACAAGCAGAAGGAAGCACTATACCAATCACTCATCAAAACACTGAGAACCGGGGCTTCAAATGTGCCTATAATCGATTTCCCAAATTTGATTTTCCAAGATTCGACGGTACCAATCCTAAAGGGTGGATCCAAAAGTGTGAGCGATTTTTTATTCTACACAACATCAGAGAGGAGTCTCAAAAAGTACAAATGGCAGCTATGCATATGGATGGCAAAGCAGAAAGGTGGATCTCTAACTTACAAACTTATCGATCTATTTTATGTTAGTTTGAATTGGCTGAACAAGCTTGTTTTCGTTTTGAGAACCCATCGAATGATAATATTGTGGCTATGTTTAATAAGTTAGCACACACAACTACAGTAGAAGAATTTTTTGATGAATTTGAGGTTGCTAGGTCCTTAATGATGAGCATTCACCCTGAATTTCCTGAGAGTTATTATGTAATGACTTTTATTGGTGCCCTTAAGGAAGAAATCCAACATAACGTGTTGATGCTCAACCCTTCCACTCTCATGAAATCCTTTGCTCTAGCAAGGTTGCAAGAACAGTCCTTAATTTCTAGACAAAAACTTTCAAAACCCACCCCAAAATTTTTTTCCAATTCATTCTCCTTGGGAAAATCATCCTATCAGTCTCATCTGTCTCCAAAACCACCAGCACTCCCACCATCTACTCCAAAACCACCATTTCTGCCTAAACCAACTCCCACCCATCCTCTCATTAAGAGACTCACACCTGAACAACTCAAAATCAGGAAGGCCCAAGGGTGTGCTACAATTGCGATGAGGTGTATCGACAGGGTCATGTGTGCAAAACACAACAAATATTTTGGATAGTTGCAGAAGGGGACAGTGCTGAGGCTACTTCTGAGGATGACATGTTACATGAAGACAAAACTGCCTCACCAGTTGAGAGTGATATGGAAATTTCGCTTCATTCTCTTACTGGTACTAGCAAGGGTGATACTATTCGCGTCCCGGGTATCCTGCAGGGTCACCATATATCTATCCTAATTGATACGGGTAGTACGCATAGCTTTATCGACTCCTCCTTGGCTCACCAGCTCAGCTGCCAACCTACTCCTACTACAAAGATGATAGTGACAGCAGCAAATGGTGACCAAACCTTCAGCTCTGGTATTTTCAGGTCCCTCCAATGGTTAATGCAAGGCCACACCTTCTCTGGTGATCTGCGAGTACTTCCCTTGGGTGGCTGTGATGTAGTACTTGGTGCTGACTGGTTCAGACAATTGGGTAATGTCATGTTTAACTTCTCTACCCTGACTGTCTCCTTTATACATCAAGGTGCTCAGATTACATTAACTGGTACTTCACAACCCCACCATCTTAAACCAATCACAAACAAGAGTCTCAATAAATTCTTACAAACTACCACTCATGGGGTTTTTGCACAACTCTACTCTATCTCAGAGCCAACAACTCCTGTATCTCAGTCCCCTGAAATTACATCCTTACTGCAGGAATTTCATGATGTTTTTGCCACACCTACCACATTACCACCTCATAGAAGCCTTGATCATACTATTCCCCTGCAACCAAATTCCATACCAGTCAATCAAAGACCTTATAAATGCCCTTATGTCCAAAAAAGTATTATTGAAGAATTGATTCAAGATATGTTACAACGGGGCATCATACAACCAATCCACAGTCCATTTTCCTCCCCAATTTTATTGGTCAAAAAGAAGGACAATAGCTGGAGATTTTGTGTGGATTATAGAAGATTGAATGATATTACCATCAAGGATAAGTTTCCCATCCTTATCATTGATGAGCTGCTGGATGAATTAAATGGCTCAGGCATCTTTACCAAAATTGACCTCAGATCACGGTACCATCAAATCAGACTTTTTCCACCTGATATATACAAAACTGCTTTCAGATCACACCAGGGTCACTATGAGTTCCTTGTTATGCCTTTTGGCCTCACCAATGCCCCTGCCACCTTTCAGGCACTCATGAATGACATTTTCAAACCCTTCTTGAGGAAATTTGTGTTGGTCTTTTTTGATGATATACTTGTTTATAGCCCTGATATGGAATCTCATTTACTTCATCTCCAACAAGTACTCTCTGTTCTGAGACACCATCATCTGCATGCCAAGTTGTCTAAATGTTGTTTTACACAGACAGAATTAGAATACTTGGGGCACATTATCACATCTAGAGGTGTTGTAGCTGACCCTGCAAAAATCAGCTGCATGACTTCCTGGCCAACTCCAACATCCATCAAAGCACTGAGGGGTTTTTTGGTTCTAACTGGCTACTACAGAAAATTTGTCAAAGGGTATGGCAACATCAGCAAACCATTAACTGATCTTCTCAAAAAAGAATGCTTTTCAATGGTCTACTGCTGCTGAGGAAGCCTTCAACAAACTTAAAGTGGCAATGACTTCTACTCCTGTTCTGGCACTCCCTGATTTCTCAAAGAAATTAATATTGGAGACAGATTCTTCAGACAATGGCCTTGGTGCAGTGCTGATGCAAGAGGGCAGACCAATTGCTTTTCATAGTAAGCCATTGGGTCCAAAGGCTCTGGGATTGTCAACTTATGAAAAGGAACTGATGGCATTGGGATCAGCAGTCACTAAATGGAGACACTATCTCCAAGGGCATAATTTTACTATCAAGACTGATCATCAGAGTTTAAAAATTTTATTGGAGCAGAGAATTACTACTGGGATACAACAGAAATGGCTGATGAAGTTATTGGGATTTACTTATGATATCCAATACAAAAAGGGGATAGATAACAAAGTAGCTGATGCTCTATCAAGGAGACCCACTACAGAGAATTCAATTCAATCCATCACCCTATCAAAACCTATTTGGATGCAAGAGGTCATCAGTAGCAATGTTGATGACTCCAAGGCACAACAACTGATTTCTCAGATGCTGCTCTCACCAACCTCCATGCCAAACTATACATACAAGGATGAAGTCATCAGGTACAAATCAAGACTCTACATTGGCACTAGCAGCAATGTTAAAACTTCTATTTTATCATCCTTGCATTCATCTGCCATTGGGGGCCACTCTGTCATCCAAGCCACTTACAACAGAGCCAAGCTACATTTTTTTTGGCCCAAAATGCAGCAAGACATAATATCCATGGTTACAGCTTGTGATGTGTGCCAAAGAAACAAACATGAACACACTCTCCCTGCTGGTCTCCTACAACCATTGCCAATCCCTGAGCAAGCTTGGCAACACATATCCATGAATTTCATTGAAGGTCTTCCCCAGAGTGAACACAAGAATGTTATCTTAGTGGTGGTGGATAGGCTCACTAAATACAGTCATTTTATTTCCCTCAAACACCCTTACACTGCTATCTCAGTGGCTAAGGAATTCCTGCATCACATCTTCAGACTGCATGGCCTACCTGCTTCCATCATCTCTGACAGAGACAAGATCTTCACTAGTAACTTCTGGCAGGATCTCTTTCATCACTTGGGCACTTCTCTCAAGTTAAGTACTGCTTATCACCCACAAACAGATGGCCAAACAGAGAGGGTCAATGCCTGTGTGGAGCACTACCTCGGATGTATGCCTGGATTTCAACCCAAGAAATGGCTACAATGGTTGGCACTTGCAGAGTGATGGTACAATACTAGCTACCACACTAGTATCAAGATGTCCCCTTTCAAAGCTCTCTATGGTTATGAGGCTCCCCATTTAGCCTTCCCAACCACCATTACTACTTTTGTGGCTGTAGTGGAGGACTATCTGCAACAAAGATTCACCATGCTGGACCTTCTCAAAGATTCCTTGTCAGTTGCCCAGGCCATAATGAAGTTTTTTGCTGACCAAAAGAGGACAGAGAGATCCTTTCAGGTGGGAGACTTGTTCTACCTAAAGTTACAACCCTACAGGCAAGCCTCCATATCTCTCAGAAAAAATTTCAAACTCTCAGCTAAATTTTATGGGCCCTTCCCTATCATTGCCAAAGTAGGTTCATTAGCCTATAAGCTACAGCTCCCCCCAGAGGCAAGAGTACACCCTGTTTTTCATGTATCACAACTGAAATTAAGGATTGGGTCTTCTCATGTACCCTCCCCAACTCTGCCATTGGTGGACCATGAAGGTCAGATAATTATCACTCCCATTTCAGCCTTGGCTTACATATCAGTCACTAAAGGAGACACCACATTTCCACAAGTCTTGATTCACTGGTCCAATGCCTCGGCAGAAGAAGCCACATGGGAAGACATCTCCACCATTACAGCTCACTTCCCTACTTTTGCCCTTGAGGACAAGGTCATGCTGGAGGAGTAGGTAGTGTCATGTGGTAGCCTAATCAAACTGGGGTGTATTTATCTACTCTCTGGGTGCCCTTATAATTTATTACTTTAGCCACTAGATTTCCGACAGGTGTCGTGTAGGGATTACTCTTTTCCTTTATTGTTTGCCCTATTAATGTTGTTAGCAGGGCGGCTGTTTATGTAAGCAAATTATTAATCAGAACTTGGTTCTTAGGATGATTTTATCAAATCATATTCACTCTTCTCGATTCAACTGTTGTTCGATTTGTTCACTATAGAACAATAATGGTGGGTTTGTTTGCGGAATTCACCGTTTCCAGGAATTTATAATCCCTTGGGATTACAAATTTTGGAATTCATGTAAATTCAATTAAAATCCCTAGGATTATGGAGTTTTCTTGTATTATAATCTTTGTACCGTTTGGCATTACCCTCAAATCTTAAGATTGCATGTATATGAGATTTAGAGTTAAAAAAAAAATGGGTCCATAAATCCCTCGATAAGTTTCCCAGCAAATCTTAGGGAGGAGGGGTCGGACTCCATATGGATAATTTGCTGGAAAACTGAATCCCTTAGGAAACGTGATTCCAAGGATTCGGGAAACCAAACGTACAAATGGAAATATAATTCTACCAAATCCCCGGGACCCATAAATTCCACCTTCAAAATTCTACATCCAAACCCACCATAAGAGTATTTGTTTTGTGAAACTATATATGTCACATGGACAGATGGATATATGGAGGATGCAAAAGGACTGTGTTGACATGAAAATTCCATGGGATATAGATTGTATTTCTAATCCAAATTTTAATACCGAGTTTGTATGTATTCGGAGTAACGAGATTTATCTCAGTTGGGACAGTGGATTGGCTTGTTATGATATAGAAACTCATGTGTTGGAGTTATCTCACCCCAATCATTCTTGTGTTGTTACTATAATGTATTCAAAAACTGAAGTCTTAGAAACTCTCACTTTTCTTACAAAAACTGAAGTCTTAGATTTCAATTTCAATTTCCATTTCATATATGTGCAATTACAGTGATTATCGAGCCTAACCTAGTATAAGCAAGTTCCTCATCTCCCCGCCCCTTGCCCTCGACCGAGCAGGATCTGAGAAACAATGACGGCTATTCACAACCAAAAGAACAATATTCCATCAGATGCTACTCAATGCACAAAGTAACTACTAGCGTATTATAGGTTCTCTATGCAAACTAAAAAATACAATTCTACTTCCCACTAAATATCAAAGAAGAAGATAATTTCAGAGTGACCCTGTGATTTAGCTACTACTCTTGATAAAATAAAGATGTTGGAAGATGACTTAATGTGGTAAGTTAATTAAACAAAAATCCCATTCTGGTATAAGAGGACAAATTTATCAATCTCTGATACCTCATTGAACATATATAATTCAAACGCAAGCCTTGATAGTGTGCCTTGAACATAATTCCTGTTGTGTTAGCAAACGTTTCAAAACACAATCTAACAAAGACACTTCAACACATAAATGAAAACCCAACTTAGATTAACAACACAAAATTATTACATATTCGTGTGTCTGTAACAATTGTTGAGCTTCTTACACCCTGAAACTTATTTTTTGTGAACTTACCTTAGATTCTGAATACAAAATTTGTCATTTTCTTGTAAATATAAGTACAATGAGAAGCTTGTAAATATTACCTGGCAAAGTGCTTAGACCCTAAAATTCCTTGAATTCAAGAGAACCCTATATAGAAGACTTCATGTAGCAAATCAATAATCCTTAAGACTTGGATAATCTCTGGCAGTTTATCTAGTTCCCACACCAATCTTCTCTTTGATTGAAACTGTATTAATTCTCTTTCACCTGGGAATTTAAACATAATGGGAGCAAGTGTTATGAGCCTCATCGACCCCAAATGAGTATCAATTCCTTCCAAATTCATAAATTTCACTCTCATCGAGGGCTTGGAAATGGAAACTCACAGGGAAGTGAACATGAATCTTCACATTCTAATACCTGAATATTACGCAAGAAGAGTTCCTGAGTTGTATATTCTTGAAAGCCGCAAATAACAATCCAAACGATCCGAGTTCAACACAAAAAATTGAGAGCTGAAGATCATCATGTTGTCCACGTTCCTAACCCAATGAAAGTCATCCTGGTACAAATGGTATTTAAAGTTGCAGTTGTTGATATTGCCTATAAACAACAATTTGAATTATGCCATATCTAGGTATCATAAAAACTAAAACAAATTTTCATTTGCTTTACACCTTGGTTTGAGCATTGCGATTATGGATTCACGGCAACTTGTGCATTTGTAATATTTTTCCATGTAGTCATTAAAAAAAACAAAAAAAAATGAAATATTTAACACAACTTGAATCTAAAACTTCTCAAATATCGATATATGGTTCTCTTTTACACTTAACTATAAAGTACTGAAAATAAAGAAACATTACCTTAATTTCATTCGCCAGTTTCCCTGCCTTTTTTAACCTTATCTCCTCCTACCAAAAAAGGTACAAAAATGCATCAAGTACTTTCCAAAAGAAAGCTTAAATATATGTGAACTAAGCTTAAATAAAATGAAGTACAATACTTAAAATCGAAATGAGATGTAATGAACTTCAGATACTTATTAGCTTCATATGTCAAGATATACAAATTTTAAATAAGAGGATAACCAAATTTACCATAATGAATGTTGGTTCCCCAGGAGCAGGAGATTAATTATTTTTTAGTAACTACTGTGGATATACCTTTAAAAAAAAAAAACCTTAACTTGGATGGCAACAACCCACAACACTTGTGAAGACCTATCACAAATGTTAATGCATACAGATGTAATTTTTCTGTCCAACAACTTTGATCGTCATGTCGGTTATGAGTATTGTATATCAGAAAAATGGGGTGGTACTTCTATCAACAACTTAAATCTCATAATGATCAAAAATTGCAGCACCCACAACAAATTATAGTAGTGCGACAATGGATGGTTTGAACATGTAACAATATCCTTTGTGTTTTCCTGTTCATAAATGGAAGTGGAAACATCATATGCATAGCCATGTTGAACGGAAAGAATCAAAAAAAAGAAAAAACAAAGTGACACAAAGTCCAAAGAGATATCAGATCTAGGTTTCGTACTTGGTAAAATTGTCACCACCTTCAGATTGGTTTTTTTTTTTTATTTACTCAGGCTTAATTTATGCTAAATGTATGATTTGTAAGTGTTCTTAAACCACCTCTATTAAATTTACGAATACAGTAGCCGTCGATCCAAATGGATATAGGTACAAAGAAATACGACGTAAGCAGTATGACTTTTATGCATACATACCTTAGGTTCTGAAGAGTGAGGTCCCGCATCGTGCAATGACCATTGGCTCTATTCATTTCCTGTAAATTTGGAAAAATGATTAGCACCCGCACAACATTTCTTGAGAAACAGAAACAATCAAATTTCAGCACATATTTTGATTTAATAGCTACACTAAAAGAATACCCATAAAATAAGCATTTGCAGATCGCGATTCCAAGTCTTCATACTGTGTAAAATTGAGCTTGTTCAACCGAAGTGCATCGCATAGGCTTCACCTCGGTATCCCACTTGAAGAAGAGACAGTGGTCACTGCGAGCGGCACAAAATATCTTATTTTCCCCCAAGAATAGTGTATTTTTGTAGGAAATATATGTCGCCAATGGAAAGCAAGGATCAAATTTCAGGATTAGGTTCTTTGGTACCACCCCGTGCAATTCATCTCACTGAAAAAGAAAAGAATCATTTAATCAAGTCAGTGAACTGAATCATGGACTGGATAATAGAAAGATTCTTACGCATGTTGACCAAATAAACATATCCAAATTTATTTTTTAAAACTAAGGTTTGTAAATGTTTCCTATGGTTATTATCAAAAAGAGTATGACATGTTGTTAAAAAAAGATGCACAATGTTCCAGTTGCAGCTGACAGTGTTGGAAAACAAAAAATGATTCAGATCATCAACTATTCCACCAACTAAATATCGATTAATTCAAGCTTCAGTTTGATAACCAAGAAAACAATAATCAATACCCAGAAAATTAATTGGTGAAAAAATCATTGTTGGATTAAGTACCAACATGCACATGATTCTCTCATAGTCTGTCTAGCCAGTACACTGTCTCTATATTAATCTCTAGTAGAAGTTGAAAACGGGAACATACATTTTCAAACAATAAGCCTACGAAATTTAGATAATTTGAAACTGACATTGGTGTTACTCACATTGTCATCAAGCATGAACACATCCAAACTGGTGACATCATTGATCCCCATGAAATCTAATTCGTCCTAGTTTTGAGATTCGAATGCGGGTCATCTAGGACTTTCCTTCTTCATCCCCGGTTGTATGTTTGAAAGTTTTGTAGGCGGTTCTCGGAGATGTTGGAAGATCTGGTGCAAATTTGAGTACCCATTTGAAGAAACTGCGAGAGAATGGACTGCATATTAGTATAACAGAATAACAACTTGGTTATATCTTCAGCAACATTATCATCCAAGAATATTTCTTAACTTTTCAACAATCAGAGTTGTATGTTTAAAATTGGCGACCATAATTACCTCTAAAATCTAATAACAATGATATGAAACCAATTCAATCTACATAAAATTGGTTTAGGGAATTTGATAATCATGGTTCCTAAAGGAGGGCATCTGAATTAAGTTGATTGTGTGCTGCCAAAATGGAGAAGCCCTCATCACCAAAAAAGGCTTTCAAATCAAATCTCTGGAAAAAAACATTCAAAATCAAAAGACAACTAATTGAATTTCAAAGGAGAAAAACTAAATGGAAGAAAATGGAACTCTAATTTAGATGGAGATCGACTGGAAAGGGTGTAATCCCATTGAAAAGAACATTTGTTATATGAACCCATTAAACCAATTTCAATTAAAATCAATCCTCAAATCTACCTCCAAGATGAACCCAAATATTCGAATCGAACAAAATTAACCCTGAAACATATCAACAAATTAATAAATCACAAAAACCTAATTCAATACCTGTTTATACATTTTCTTCCGCTTTCCATCATCAGTCTCGGTTTCCCTTGAACATGAATATCAGTTTTCATCGAATCCAACTCATACCCTTCGTTTATTATTAGCAGCCTGCACCAGAATCTCACAATGATCTTGTATGAACCTGGTACTAATGCTACTGGTTTGTACACCATTTCGATTTCTAATATGATGATTCTGCGAAATTGAACGGTGATGATGTCGGTTGCCATTCGTTACAATGATCATATATATAACCCATGAAATACATATCTGGGGAGTGTTAATTGAACGGCCTAAACAATATGGTTCATAGAAAAAAGGTTGAAGCGTTACAGAAGAACTGAAATTGAATATGGGGAGGTGAAGAGGGAGGTTATGGCTGAAGTTATTACACAGGAGTGGGGAAGATAAAACGTGGAGCCTTTTGATCTCTATGATACTGAGGGGGAAGAAGATCATGACCGCTAGTTAGAGAAGCCGATATATCCTGACCGGTGGGTGACACAACAAACACTACTGTGGTGTAAGCATTGATGAGCAACCATTGGATCAATATGTTATTCTAGGAAGGAAAGGAAGATCTCAGCCAGTAGTTAGAATTTCCTATGTATCCTGGCCGCTAAGTGACACACCGAACCCTCCTGTTGTATAAGCATAGATAGTTTCAGGAGAAAATACTCAGTTGTGGTTAAAAGTTGTATCAAGCTCAAATTCTAGAGCTTCTGGCCTCACTGAAAATATTTAGGCCAATAAGAAGTTTTAATTTTATCACACCACCAATTTTCGTAATTTTCGCCCAAACTTTTCTCATATTTTACGTATTCTAATACACAAAACCCTAATCTTCCCTGGTGCCTCTCTTATATCCCTCTGATCCTCTCTCTTTTTTACACGCGGTTCTTCTCAATTCTTCTCCCATGTTCTGATTATCAATTTATTTCATAGTACAGGTTATTGATTATTTTTTTGTGTAGGCACTGTTTTGTTTTATCACGATTTTAGAAGATTTCTCAAAATCTTAATTTTCATTCTTTCTTTATCGGCTCATAACCTTGATTCCTACTCTCCCTCTTTCTTTATCGGCTATTGCCTCCTTTTTTTTAGCATCTTATTTGATTTTGATTTGATTTTACAGGTTAGATTTGTTAACAATCGATGTTTAAATCAGGCTGCAAAAAGGTCACGGTTAATCAGTGTACAATATTTTTCGGGTTTGTACCATATTGTTATTTTACTCTATGTTTTTATTTATTACTTTTGTTTTGATTTTGTAGATGACCAGGATAGTGGACACTTTATTGAAGATTTTTCTCCTTATAAGCAATAAGAATCCCATGCATGTGGTGAAATCTCTTAAAATTTGAGTTTGTTCATCATTTTGTTTATTAAAATCTTTTAAATATCTGATTGTGTCATCTTCGAAAAGCTGAACCTTCTTCTTCATTTGGAAAACCACCAATATTCTGAAATTATCTAACCAATTAAATGTGTCCATGTTACATGAAATATGCAACAAAAATTCATCCCTAATATGTATGAAATAGATAAAAAATGTAGTTTACAATAATAAATCCATAAAAATTTCAAAGAAATAGGATGTATCTAGGATTTTACACTTTTGGAGATTTGCAATGAAAAGCTTGCATTTTAATTACAGTTTCTTAATATTCACTTTTTGTTGTTGTTGTTAAGCTCATACCTGCGTCTTAGATATGCTTAAGATTTTATGTACACGATGTAGTTTACCTATACATCTTTGCATCACACTGTATATATGATTGCTAACCAATGGTTGGTTTCTAATGCGGGTTCAATTCTCTTACGTCTTCTTAGTGTTTGTCGTGGATCCATATGTATTGATGGCATATTGTTCTTACAAGGGAGTTGATAGGTTTCAAGCTGATTTTAGCATTGGAAATAGAAGATTAATTGTCCCTTTTAGAAGGGTTATTTGTGCAAAAATAGAGAGATCAATTGTCCCTTTTAGATGGGTTATTTGTGGTAAGATACTATGAAGGATTTTTTTGTTTTGGTGATTTGGATGGATGGGATTTGGTTAACTTTTTTTGTGAGAATGCTAAGAGTTAGATACCAATTCCTATCTCCAAGTTTTTGTTATTAGAACTAAAATTTAGTGTTGATCTTATTTACCACCAGGTGAAATTTGTGAAACTTTTGAGGTACGAGAGATGTTGTTAGAAGTGAAATATGTGGAAGGGACAATATTTTACAATGTAAGATTATATTGTTTCCAATTGCAAGGCTACCATTGAAGCAGGGAGGTACACTCTGTTCTTGTTATACCCTCATGCTTTTAAACTTTCGGACAGACAAGTGTAGTTTCTGTCTTAGCTCAAATGGTAGAGCACATGGTTTTCACCCATGCTATTGTGGGTTCGATTCCCACATATGGGATAATTGTTTGAATAAGCTAAAGGCTTAAATGCTTTCTGTATCAATATATAGTGTGAAATAGGTACATGAAAAAGAATTCCATACATGCTTCCGGTACCAATAAAGTGGCCACTATAACAAAGGTATCTCATTTCATCTATATGTAACTTGAATTAGAGTTGACTTACTGCCCTCTATTTCTTTTGCACAATGTTTGCAGGATAAGAATTTGGACAGGCAGTGTCAGTGATAAGCTTCGAGAACATTTGAAACTAATGTGAGACCATTTTTTAAGTTGTGAGTGTTCTTTCAGTTAAACAACTGATGGTCGTATGTCGTCTTCATTCTATTGTGTTGTTTACTGAAGTACCTGAATTATCAAATTGCATGGGAGTAATTTATAAGAATTGAACTGTTGTTTTACATGCATGTAAATTTTGTTGCCAGTCATGAAAACCTGCAAGGTCGTGCACGCAATACCAAGAAACAATGGAAACCAAGTGATTAGTGGTCATTCCCTGCATCTAATGGTAAGCATAACTCCCACTGTACTGTTTTCCACCTTTTCTTGAAGTTAATTCTATTTTTTCTATGACCACTAATTGATGTAAGCATAATTTCTTATGAATGCCAATGTGGGATTTTCATATACTTATGTTTCCACTTTCCCGACTTTCATATGAAGATTGCGTGTAGCTGGGAGTTTTGGTGCATTGACGTCTTTGCCTGTTGTGAACAAGAGAGTAATGATATGGTAACAATGATTGACCATTACAACAATCTTTCATTAATAAAGTGAGAAACTACAAAACTAACAAGTTTGTTAATTTGGACTTCTGTTGTACTTCCCCATTTGTTCATAGCTTGCAGCAATCTAATATACAAAAATACAAAGTACTGCTACTAAAAAGGACATCAACTCACACTAATAGTGATGAAGGCATGATGGAGATGAAATCATTAGTATGTCCATTTTTCTGTATAGAAGACTGTGGGTATGGTTTTGAATCTTATTGATCAGAGGGAAAAGGAGAATATGCTATTAAAAAGGAAGAACGAAATAGGACGGGAGCTAATTTTTGCTTATTGTACATATATGTTATTAATACTTCCTTTATATGTAGGTGTAAATTGGCTAAAAAGGCCAGATATGTAAAAACTTCTGTTTCGGTAATCAATATTCTGTTTAGTAAGGTTTTTTTTTTGAGTTTCCTCCTTATTCCTTGCTTAGATTTTTATCTTATGGACAACGGTTCCGGTATGTGGATGTAGTTCTTAGTATTTTCTGAATAGTTATATCAGTTGGCGACATAAAGAATGAAAAGTTGGAAGGTGACCAGATAGATGATTATATATGCAAGGTCTTTTCATAGGATCGACTAGCCTCACCACCCTAAATGTTTGATACTCTTTACTGATGTTGTTGAATATTAATTTCTTACATCGAGTAAAAAAATGGCCTTTAGTTAGTGAGAAGACAACTAATACAGAAAAAAATAAGAATCATTTGATGATACTCTATACAATATATATATAGAGACGAAAAAGACTAAACTTAACTCATTTTCACATAAAAACCTTATTTATTAGCACTGTTAACCATTTGATACTCGCTTAAACTTGGGAAAAATTAATCAGAGCCCGTGCAACGCACGGGCACGACACTAGTTCCGATTAATTCCTGCACCAAAACCTCTTCAACATCGGATTGAGGTCTCACGTGGACCGATAGATATATATATGGACGATGCAAAAGGACTGCGCTGACACGAAAACTCCATGGGATATACAGTATTGCTCTGGATTGTATTTCTAATACAAATTTTAATACTAAGTCTGTATGTATTTGGAGTAACGAGATTTATCTCAGTTGGGACAGCAGATTGGCTTGTTATGATACAGAAGCTAAAGATTTTGGGACAGTTTTCACCCCAATCAATCTTGTGATGTTACTATAAAGTATTCAAAAACTGAAGTCTTAGAAACTCTCACTTTTCTTACAAAACGACTAATCAATCTCTCTAATCGTTCTTTTTGGTCAGCTCATATAAGTGGCACAAAACCCAGGTGGAGGGCCTTTGGAAGGATATGCAAATAAATGAGAACTTTGGAACCAAGGCACGATTAGTATCGCTATCTCTAAGACAAATTTGTAGATGATTGCGAGTGCAAAAAGAGTTAATGGAAATTTTTCCCCAGGATACAATGGACCCAAACTCACTTGTTGTTCTAAGGATTTGCACTACCTATGAATAACCTGAACTTTCATATTCGTATAAGAAGAAATCACATAAGTGTAAGAGATGATGAGAAGAGAAAACAGTAAGAAGTGTTTCTTAGACTGCCCATCACAAGAACAATTTATAGATTACTTATGGCTGATGGAATTCTACATTGTATTGATATGAAACCCTAGAATTATTACATCAAGAGATACTACTTATAGGACTTGCACATGGTGTAAACCCAGTGTCAACCTATATTCATTTGCATATCCTAATACTCCCCCTCAAAGTGATGTAGGGAGCAAAGAAAATACATCACTTTCAATACATCGGTTTTCCTAAAGAGATCAAAAATGAAAGAAAAAAATTTGTAGTTACAAATTCTTCATTCTTCATTGTTTTAACATCATTTGCAAAAAAAATAATTCATTCTTCATTTTTCAAATTTCAAATTTCCATTTAATTGTTCTGTGAGAAAGTTGGTTTTTCTTTTCAGATAGTGGTTTGAGATAGTTTAAATACATATTCAACTCGTAGTATTGATCCGTGTTGGTTGACTGACATAATTGATAATGGTTACTGATCTGTGTTGGTTAACAGACATAATTGGTAATGGTTATTGATCTGTGTTGGTTAACATACATAATTGGTAATGGTTATTGTGGTGTTATGTGTTGGTTAATAGACACAACTGGTAATGATTTTGGTATTGATTTGTTTTGTATCATTGTTTAAATGATTTGGTAGGTGTTTAGCATTGATTTGACATTATTGTTGGTTCACTGGTTAAAAACATTTGAATCCGGGTAGGTATTAACATGTTGTAAATTGGTATTGAAAGATGTAATAAAGTTGTTATTAAAAGGTGTAATAAAGAGGTGACATGGTTTTGAGTTATGACAGAAGTGGGTTTTAAAGAGGTAATTAAAATATTTAATGGTGCAAACAATTCATGATGAAGATTGGTGTTGATAATTGGTTTTTGAATGTTCTACAAAATGGTTCTGATGAAGATTAAATCAAACGAAGATATAAATTTATCACCTTGTGTAAAAACTCAATGTGATGCAAGCACTAGTTGAGAAACTTGTAAAACATCTGTGACATTAAGTTGTTGGTGATGTAGTGCTGAGCTGGTGAAGATGGACTTGTTGTTGTGTCGGTGATGTTGTATTAGCTCCACTGTGTGGAGTTTGCACGAGCATATGAGGCACATCTTCTTCAAGGTGTTGTGTTCAACTCCTACAACTCAAACTCTGCTTGTGTCCACTTCAAATTGGAATTCGGAAAATAACCAAAGTTTTATATTCCTTCCAAAAATCTTAATACCCGTTGATCTTCACCATTCATCACACAACATCAAATTTCTCGACTAAAAGTTGAACATCAAATCTCTTACCAATCCGAACCCAAGTGCCTTATTAATTTGTTGCAAATTACTTCTTCATTTCAAACATGTACTTCAATCTTCCCATCTCAAAACCCCCAAATTCCAATACTTCAATTATATTATCCTTTCCCAATGTTTGATTTTATTGATTTCAAATATCATTCACCACCAAATAAATTGGCAAGAACATCTCCTTCAACTGATTTTCCGGAGAGATCTTGTCTCAATCCTTGAAAAACAGTGCAACCCCAATTTTCACAAACCTTCGCCGATTCTTCAAACAATTTGTAGCAACACCTCTTATAAAAGTAACATACACATATATAACAGTGTCGATTAAACTTCAAAAACTTCTGAGAAGTTTGATAAGCCCACCAAATATTTGATAGAAGAAATTACTTAATCCCAAAAAGAAATGTGATTTTAAACAGATAAGAGGTTATAGCTCTGATGCAATGACTGCTTCTTCTTCTTCTTTTCTGGTTAAGAAATTGGTATTAAAGATTATTTAGTTTCTTATTTTTGAAGTTTTTTGTTGGTGAAGTTAAACAAAGAGTTGGATATGGGAAAGACTGATTTAAACAGTCTAAAATATTTAAACCAGGAGAAAAAATGGTTTATTCTTGACCAGAAGAAGCTTGGTTAAATACAAATGCAACTGTTAAAACAAAAGGAAAAGTGAAAAAGCGGGGTCTAACAACCACACCTAATATTTCGATTAACAATATGTATGGACAAACTCCAATATATTTTTCTAGAGAATCAACTAGATAGTTAGACTTAATCAATAGAAAAAAGTATCAAAGAGTTTATTATCTCAATCTCTCAATTTGATCTATACTCAAGCAAATAGAAATCTGTGAGTCTTTATCAAAGATAGATAACTTGGATGGTACCAAAGACCAATTTCCAAGTGTCAATCAATTTAAATCAACAACCAAATAGGTCGGATATTCTAATTGATTGAACAACGCACAACCTGCATTATTTCAATTATATAACAAAATATAATGCAGAAAATAAATAACACAGACACCAGAATTTTGTTAACGAGGAAACCGCAAATGGAGAAAAACCCCGGGACCTAGTCCAGATTAAACATACATTGTATTAAGACGCTACAGACACTAGCCTACTCCAAGCTAAATTCGGTCTGGACTGTAGTTGAACCCCAATCAATCTCACACTGATCCAGGGTACAGTTATGCTCCTACATCTATGATCCCAGAAGGATACTACGTACTTGATTCCCTTAGATGATCTCACCCACAACCAAGAGTTGTTACGACCCAAAGTCGAAGACTTTAATAAACAAATATGTATCACACATAAAAGTCTATAGTAATAGATAAATCCGTCTGCCACGAGTATAGCTACAAGTTTTTGTTCCATATTTTGATAAATCAAGGTGAACATGAACCAATTGATAAAACCAGACTTATATTCCCGGAGAACATCTCAGCTTTATCAATCACCTCACAATAGTTATAATCGACGCAGTGAAAAAAGATACTGTGGAATCACAAACGATGAGACGAAGTGTTTGTCACTACTTTTATATTTTGCCTATCGGAGATAGAAATATCAATCCTATTATTACAACTGTACTCGTATGATAGAAACAGCAAGATCAGATCACACAACTATGATAAAAGTAGTATCTGTCTGGCTTCACAATCCTAATGTAGTCTTTAAGTCGTTAATTAACCTAGTTTTAGAAGAAGAAAACCAAAGGTTAAAGGAGAATCGACTCTAGCTTAGCACAACTAGTATCACACATAATGTGTGGGGATTAGGTTTCCCAGTTGCTAGAGTTCTCCCTTATATAGTCTTCAAATCAGGATTTACAATCAATTTTAGCTTACTAACAAAGCATTCAATATTTACCGTTAGATGAAAACCTGATTAGATTCAAGCTAATATTTATCAACCGTTAGATCGAAAACATAGCTTGTTATACACACTTGTAATGCTCGTTTCTAGGCTTGTGTAACCGTACCCAAACTTGTACATTAGTTGGTTCAACAATAGTTAACCAAAAGGTTAGCCATATGATAAATTTCACATCAACTATGTTCTTCTTCACCATAACTAGTCCAAATGACTCAAATGAACTAGTTAGAGAGTTATTCAATTGCTAGATATTTATGTACTACACAATACAAAATTGAAGCAAAAACGATGTGATTCACTCGAATCGATTCATGAACTATAAATCCACGGTTTGCAATAGCATTCCTTAGTTTATTAAGATAAGTTCACAAACATCGTTTTTAGACATAACCTACTCAAGTTCAAGGACTGGGTTCGCGGAAGAAGTTCACAAAATCTAGCAGAAATTCTCGGGTTCGAGAACTACGCCAGTTTGCGGACTGAAGTTCACATACTACTCCGGTTTCACTTGATCAATAAAGTTCGTAAACTTCGGTTCAAGCAATAAGGACTTATACGTATATGTGTTTCCACAACAATGATTATATCCTCCAATGGTTATATTGTCTAAACTCTCATTTCAATCATTGAAACATTCTCAGAGGGTGTTATATAGTTGTTATTCACAAACTACTTTTCGTCAGAACAATTTCCAAAATGATTGAAACATAACATGACTTTCGTCACTAGGTAAAGATGAACTTGGCTAAAGCGAAAGCTTTAACAACACATATTTCAATAAATAGATAAGCGAGATATACTCAGCTCGAAATATCACATGTGTATAATCTTAGTCTATATAGTAATACGACTTTTGTCTCAAGATAGGAGATAGAGTAGATAGACTTTTGAGTGATAGATAAGTTCAAGTCTCCACATACCTTTTAGTCGATGAAGATCCATTGGTTCCTTGCACTACACCATTTCCAGGATTTTCTAACAGTGTAACCTATCACAGTTTATTTTTCAGTCACTGATACACCTGTGATAAGTCCTGCAACAATTATAATTGTTGCTAAATTTTGTAATCATGATAATGAATCTGAATATTTAACTTTTTTACTAGTCACAATTATATTTGTTGACAATTATCCAAACAATCACAATTATAATCTAAAATGATTTTTCCACCCAAAAATTTCACCACATCTAAAACAACCCCGAATTTATCACTCTTAGAATTTTGGTTGTCACTACTTTCGCAACAGTTATCAAAAATAACAATTTTATTTAATTTCGCTCGCTTGCCGCTCGCTTGCCTAGTATGTAATTTTTAACTTTGTAAGATTTTGTTTTAGTTCATTTTAGAGTTATTTAATTTCTAAATATCAATATTTATTTAATTTTTAATTTTCTTAATATTAGAAAAAAGGATCAAGACCAAGTCAACAAGTCATGACTTTGTAGAACATTTGACTTGGACAAATACCAACCTTTTCTCTCGATTTTCTCGACAAAACCACAACAAAAATTTATGCTTCTTTCGAACGTTGTGAAAATGACCATACTACCCTTATCGAAATATATGCAATAAAAATTCAGAAGACCGTGAAAATGACCATATTACCCTTACTGGAAATAAGTGCAATAAATATTATGGAGACTGTGAAAATAACCAGAATACCCTTATTGAAAAAAATAAAGTAAATATTACGGATTATGAAAATGACCATATTACCCTTATTGGAAATAACTGCAATAATTTTAATGGAGAATGTGAAAATGACCAGACTACCCTTATCGAAAATAAGTAAAGTAAATATTACACACTTTGAAAAAGACCATATTACCCTTACTGGAAATAATTGCAATAAATATTATAGAGACTGTGAAAATGACCAGACAACTCAATTAAGTGTAATAAGTAAAGTAAATATTACAGACTGAGAAATTGACCATATTACCCTGATTAGAAATAGTGCAATAAATATTATGGAGACGCTGAAAATGACCAAACTACCCTTATTGAAAAATAAATAAAGTAAATATTACATACTGTGAAATGACCATATTACCCTTATTGGAAAAAAAGTGCAATAAATATTATGGAGACTATGAAAATGACCATACTACCCTTATCGGAAATAAGTAAAGTAATTCTTACAGATTGTGAAAATGACCATATTACGCATATTGAAAAAAAATGCAATAAATATTATGGAGTCTGTGAAAATGACCATACTAACCTTATCGAAAATAGGTAAAGTAAATGTTGCAGATTGTGAAAATGACCATATTACCCTTATTGTAAAAAAGTGGAATAAATATTATGGAGACTGTGAAAATGACCATACTACCCTAATCGGAAATAATTACAGTAATTCTTACAGACTGTGAAAATGACCATATTACCCTTATTGCAAAAACGTGTAATAAATATTATGGAGAATGTGAAAATGACCATACTACCCTTATCAAAAATAAGTAAAATAATTCTTACTGACTGTGAAAATGACCATACTACCCTTATTGGAAAAAAAATGCAATAAATATTATGGCAAATGATAAAATGACCATACTACCGTTATCAGAAATAAGTATGTAATTCTTACAGACTGTGAAAATGACCATATTACCCTTGTTGGAAAAAGTGTAATAAATATTATTGAGACTGTGAAAATAACCATACTACCCTTATCGAAAATAAGTAAAGTAATTCTTACAGTCTGTGAAAATGACCATATTACCCTTATTGCAAAAAAGTGCAATAAATTTTATGGAGACTATGAAAATGACCATACTACCCTTATCGAAAATAGGTAAAGTAAATGTTGCAGACTGTGAAAATGACCATATTACCCGAACGGGAAACTCAGGTCTAACTCTATTAATCTTTGAACCTGTGATGTTCAATTATGATATATTTCGTCTCTAGTTCATCCCAACGAGAAACTCGTGTCTAACTCTAGTAATCTTTGTACCTGTGATGTTCAATTCTGATATATTTCGTCTCCAGTTCATCCGGACGAGAAACTCGGGTCTAACTCTAGTAATCTTTGAACCTGTGATGTTCAATTATAATATATTTCATCTCCGTTTCATCCGAACGAGAAAATTAGTTCTCACTATGGTAATCTTTGAACCTGTGATGTTCAATTCTGATATATTTCATCTCCAGTACATCCGAACGAGAAACTCAGGTCTAACTCTGGTAATATTTGAACCTGTGATGTTGAATTATGATATATTTCGTCCTCAGTTCATCCGAACGAGAAACTCAGGTCTAACTAACTGTGATGTTCAATTCTGATATATTTCTTCCTTAGTTCATCCGAACAAGAAACTCTGGTATAACTTTAGTAATATTTGAACCAATGATGCTCAATTCTGATATATTTCGTCTCCAATTCATCCGAAAGAGAAACTCAGGTCTAACTCTAGTAATATTTGAACTTGTGATGTTCAATTCTGATATATTTCATCTCCAGTTCACCTAAACGAGAAACTCAGGTCTAACTCTAGTAATCTTTGAACCTGTGATGTTGAATTCTGATATATTTTGTCTCCAATTCATCCGAACGAGAAACTCAGGTCCAACTCTAGTAATCTTTGAACATGGGATGTTCAAATATGATAAATTTCATCTCCAGTTCATCCGATTTAGAAACTCAGTTCCAACTCAAGTAATATTTGAACTTTGGATGTTCAAATCTAATAAATTTCATTTTCAATTCACCCGAATGAGAAACTCAGGTCGAACTCTAGTAATCTTTGAACCTGGGATGTTCAAAATCTTATAAATTTCATCTTCAATTCATCTGAATGGGAAACTCAGGTCCAACTCTAGTAATCTTTGAACATGGGATGTTCAAATATGTTAAATTTAATCTTCAGTTCTATTTGGTAAGATGATGTCGTAAAATCAAGGAAAAAGACGACTTCGGATTTTACGAGATTCATTTCACATTCTTTCGATTTATTTTCATTCTTATACATTGTTCTGATTTGCATCTAACTAAAGGTCAACTTTCAATTTCTCGAGATTAATTTCTCATTTTCCGGATCCATATTCATTCTTGTACGACATCATTTTCAGGAGTTGTAATAATTTTCTCACAGTTGGATTTTTAATTTATTCTTGATCCATATTCTTTGGATTTAGCGTAATTTATGCATGGGAATAAACGTAAGTTTATTAGATTTTTATTCCAAACTTATGGATCCATACTTAAATGATAAAATTGCAAAAAAAAATTACCATCGTTCCATGACCTTTGTTTTCGACACGTGGTTAGAGATTAACCATTAGATCTCCAGAAACCAATCAAGCTGGTGTTGTATGAAATAGTCATCCAGCTTTGATGTTGCATAACCAGAGGTTCTATATATGGGCAGATGAAAGAGAAAGTTACCCAAAACCTTATCTGTTCTATTTCCTTCTCCTTCTCCGCCTCCCACTCCCACCTCTTCCTCAACCTTTCCTCTTCATTTTTTCCGAAACCAAACCTTCTTCTCTCTGTCTAAATCTAAAATAATCAGAACCTAGATCAAAAAAAAAAAAAAAAAACGAGAAGTACAAGTAGAAGAAGTTTATGTTTTAAATCTAAGCAAAACCTTAGGTCAAAATTGTTTAAAGAAGAATCCCTAATTCCGTCACCTGAAGAAGAATAAATAAGTTAATTAACATCCAGATCTGTAAATCTAGGCATCTAAATCTATAATGAGATTTATTTTTTTGGTAAGATTACAATTCTGATCCCGTTTTCTCTGTTCTGTTAGGTTGCTTGAAGAAGTAAAACAAGAGACAAACCCCTAAATCTGTGCGAGAAGAAATTAATCAACTTAGTTCATGTTGATTCAAGGTGGGTGTTTTCTCGAATTCCTTACTTTTTTTTACTAGCCCTAGTTTGATTTGGCTTATCAATTTGATTCAGTGTATTTTTTTTTTGGTTTCTACTGTGCAGGGAAATGTAAACTAGCTCTCGGAGTTGTTGAATGATTGAACGGTGTAGTTATAATTTCTTATTTTGTTCTAGGATCTGTTGCTATTTTATCATTTGTGTTGTTTTTTTGAGAGACTTGATTTTTTATATGCATGAAAGATTTTTGGGTTAGGTAATGAGGGTTTTCTGAGGTAGGATTTTGTTTTTGAAAATTATTTTGAAAGTTATATATGGATCTGAAGGTATAAATGAAAAAATTGAAAAATGCATTTTGTTGATGGGTTTTTCATGTAAAGCAAGATCTATGTTATTTTTTGACTGTTTCATGTGCAAGTTCATCCATCTTTCTTGGAGGTGGGTAACTCTATTCTCAATGCCAGATTGCATTGTTAGAAATGGTAGGTGCTCACTAGTATCTCAACGCATGAGAAATGGTAGTGCTGATGCTGATGCTGATGCTGATGCAGTGTTTCAATTAGAAGTGTAGTGTAAAAAGGTGCATGATCTTGTGTTTGTTAAACTAAATATAGTTAATCCATTCCCTAGGGTAGATGGTTCAAAGTTATTTCATGTTGAACATGTTTCTTACATCGCCTTTAGTGAATATATTTTCCGAAATGAATGCTAGGTAATACACTAAACCCTTTAAATTTTTACTTAAATTTTTGTGATGAAGAAGAGAGTGATTGACGTAGCTGGTTGTCTAGGAAAGACCGTGAAAGTTGAATTAAATGGAGATTTGATTCCTATAAATTCATTCGTTGATTATGTTAAGTTCTATATCGAATCTGCAGCCAAGAATAAGCCAGCACCTCCTCCAAGGTTTGTCACTGAATGTCTGTATCTGATTTTGTGGAGTCCTACGCATGTAGTCTTTTATTAATCTTCTCATTGGTTCATATTTATTTTGCTGAAACACGATAACTGAAAAGGTTAATGATAGATGGGAAATTTGCATTTGTCTAAGTGAAGGACAGTTTCAGCAGATAAACACCAATTCTTAAGAGAAGTTTCTTGGATTATATGTTTATTGTTAAAATTTCTAATATCTGTCTGAATTAATTAACAGGTCAGCTTCGTTAACGGAATTGCTATTATTAGGGGTGGAACCCATGTTGATTATGTCACTAACCTGGTGTCTACCTACATCATGAATCTTGTAAACAAGAAAAACAAGAATGCTAATATGAAATCCCATACTGTGAAGAACCACTTATGGATATTTGTCAATGCTCTCATTGATAATCTAGCCTTTGATTCTCAGACGAAAAGAACCTTGACAACTCGTCCTGCAAGTTTTGGAACGAAATGTGAACTTTCACAGGACTTACTGAAAAGAGGTTAGTGGTTGTGGTTCATTAGTTCTAATGACTTGTAGATATTTTGTTATAGTAGCTGTTGGGATGTTTTCATATGCTTCAGTTGGTTTAAATCTGCCTTTATTGTTCAGTGGCGAAGTCGGGAGTTGTAGAAAGTCTTCTCTCTTGGGCAGATTTTAAGGCGAACAAAGATCTGAAGAAAACTGATGGGACAAAAAAGGAAAAGATACATATTCATAAGATTGAGGATGCCAATGAGGCAGGAAAAAAGGCCTCCTCTCATAAATGCACTTTAATTTTAACAGAAGGAGATTCAGCAAAGGCTCTTGTTGTAAGTGTAAAAGGAAATTATCAATTTAATGTGACAATCACTTAAAAGTCTATTATTGTAAATAAAATTCTGAAACCAAGGTGTATGCAGATGGCTGGGATTTCTGTTGTGGGTCATGACTACTATGGTGTTTTCCCATTGAGAGGTAAATTGCTCAATGTAAAAGAAGCAAGTGTAAATCAAATTCAGGATAACATCGAGATTGAAAGCATCAATAAGATTATTGGACTTCGACAAAGATATGTGTATGAAAATGTTCAGAAGTTACGATATGGGCATGATGAGAATGACTGATCAGGTATCATAATTTTTTTCTTTTAGTTCCTAAATATTTTAATTTTCAAGTAACCTCCTACTGCTTGTGTCTAACTTTTCTTTCTTTGGCAGGATCATGATGGTTCTCACATTAAGGGTTTACTAACCAACTTCATTCATTCATTCTGGCCATCAATGCTGAAAATTCCCTCCTTTCTAGTTAAATTTATAACTCCAATTGTCAAGGTATATTTGATGGTGATAACTGCTCTAGGTTTTAAAGTACTTCTTTGGTCAAATTTTATGCAAATAGTGACAGATGATAACTATATGCTAACTAGTTTCAGTTTTTGAACATCTTATTCAGGTTACTCATAGAAAGAATAATAAATTCATCTCCTTTTATTCGATGCATGAATATGAGACATGGTTGGAAAGCTTGGGAGGGAGTTCAAAGGGCTGGGATGTCAAATACTATAAGGTTTCGTTGTTCTACTCCTTAAGTAATTCATAGGTCGCACTAGATTTATGCAGTATTGGTGAATTATGGTTGGCCTTGGATCATTGCTTGACTGTTCTGCTTATTGTTTACAGGGGTTGGGAACCAGTACGTCCAAGGAAGGGAAGGAGTACTTTTAGGACCTAGGGAAGCATTAAAAATATTTTGTATGGGTGGATGAACAAGATGGAGAGGCAATCGAAATGGCTTTTAGCAAAAAGAAGATTTGAGGCCAGAAAGAGTTGGCTCAAACAATATGAGGTGAATACATCAGTTGAACTCATGCGTAAACCTTACATAGAGCTGTTTTTTTTGTAATTTCGGTTAATATAAAGTTTTATTTTCATTTTGATAAAAGATTTTACCTTGTGATTGTTTGCTGCCTGGACCTTTCCTTGATCAGAAAGAGAAGTTAATTTAGTATAGTGATTTCGTCAACAAGGAGCGTATACAGTTTTCAATAGCTGATCTGCAGCGTTCTATCCCTTCTATGGTTGATGGTCTGAAACCAGGTCATATGAAGATTCTTTTCTGTTGCTTCAAGCGTAATAATTTTACAAAAGAAGCAAAGGTTGCCCAATTTTCTAGATACGTGTCAGAGCATTCGGTAAGTGGTTTAACTTTCAATTTCTCTAATAAAAATTCAGAGTTTCTTGGTTTCCATAATTATACCTTATTTTTCATGCTATCACGTTATCAATCGGCTAAATTGAGTTAGTCCTTGAATTTTTGGAATTGCATCTTTTTGTCACTAGATGTGTTCACGTGGTCTTCATATTTAGTAGGTGTATTGTGCTGAGAATTATTGGTTAAACTAGGTAGAAGTTGAAAATTTCAAACGTGCTCATACAAGATGTCCTGCTAGATATTAAGCTTTTAGGATACATTTATTCTGTGTATTTTTGAAGATTTTATTTGGTGCTACTGAGGAAATTAACTACATTTGTAAAATATTATGTATATTACTTGTGTTGATGCATCTAACTTTCTGTCTTCACTTATGAATTGCAGATTAAAAAGGAACAAACTGCAATTGTCTTGCAGGCTTGTAAAACTGGAAATCCATGTTTATGATGATGACCTGTACTGCAAGCCTATAAGCTGGGAGCCCGGGTCCATGAAAATGATCCGGGCTATCCATTTTTTTTAATTGTAATTTACAGAATTGTCACTAGTTTAACTGTAACAACAAATGTAATTAAATAAAACACGTGGCATCATCTTACGGTTGTTATAAATGAGAGTGACAATTTAAACGTTACAAAGATCGTGACAAAAGAACCGTAACAACACAATGGCAACACTAATATGTGTTACTATATTCGTAACAAAATCGGACACGTGTCGCTGACCCAATCGTTGCAAAGATTCAATAACAATTATTACCGTTGTCATATATGTGACTTTTTAAGACACGTGTCGCTCACTTAATTGTGGTAAATAGAGAGTAACAGTTTAAACCATTACTGTAAACGTTACTAATTTGACACATGTCGCTATCATAAAATTAGGTCAATCGTGACTATTAATTATTGTAACGATTATTTTATGTGACTGTAGTGGGCGACTGTCACTGATAAAACCGTTACAAAAGCGTTTCACAGTTATTTATTACGGCCTATTTTCAACAGGTTATAACCATTACAAATATCATCAGTAACGGTTATAGCATGTGACAAAATTCCTGAATTGGTGTAGTGTCTCAACGGCATTTATGTCTCGACTTTATCCCATTTATCCCCAGTCAGACATTAATAATAATAAAAATAATCAATAATAAAATAAAACTTGAAATAAACATGGTGGTTAAAGAAAATAATTCTTCATGATTCATGACTTTAAAATCATCCCTAATCAATTAAAATTTTAGCTACACATAACTAAAAAGGACCGGCAATTAAATTTAGCTACTCATAGCAGTCCGGATACCCCAACTTGATCAGAAAAATATCCCAATGGAAAACATTTGCTCCTTCAATTGGTTTTGCGGTCCACTAGAAAAATGCCACGACGTTCTTGTTTCTGATCGTGCGCCGTCTTACTTCCCCCAATTTATCTGTCAAATTCAGAATATGTTGCATGAGAGAATAAGGTAATCGTTGTGGTGCAACGCGATGTATGTTTAACAGACGAACTACGTCTTCTAATTGGCTGCTTCTTCAATGGGTCCAGTAAATAGCATCGTGTCTTCATGTGATCGGTCTATCTATTCATCTTCAATGACCCGTCTTACACCAGATCATTCCTTTTCTTCAAAACGCGTCAAAATATCTTGTCCCGTCATTTTATTGTCGGACATTTCCTTACTTATCAAAATATATCCGGACCCACTTGATTGAGATGGGAAAAGAAAATCAGCCACTTTATTCTCCCTTCTGTTACACCACATACTGGAAGTTGAATGGCCCAATATCAGCGCCAACAGCAACAAACCATCGTCCCTGCCAGGGCCGTCTTACACTATTACGGTGCTCTAGGCGAAAAAAAACAAAATGGGGCGGGGCCTTTTTTGTATTACAAAATCACCCACACACTACAAAAAAAAAAAAAAAAAATTGATAGCAAATGATGATTCAAGTGTAATACTAACCAACAAAAAATTTACCCGAGAGTAAATGATGATTCAAGTGTAATATCAACAGACATTTATCATTTTTTTGAAGAAGACACAATGCTAGTAATGGATGTAAAGATCGACCTCTCGGCATTTACCGCTGCAAACTCATTTGTAGTACTGTCATAGCCATTACTACGTAGCATATCTGCTTCAATAGATAACATCGTTAGTCCGTTTAATCTCTCTTGAGACATCGTTGATTGCAGGTAGGACTTGATCAACTTTAACTTCGAAAAACTTCTCTCTGCAGACGCAATTGTAACAGGGATTGTTAATAAAATTATGTATGCAATAGACGCATTTGAATAGAAGCCGCCCATATCCGTTAATAAATTCAATACTTCGATAGCCTTTCCAGCTTCCTTAGGCAAAAAACTTCGTAAAACCTTCAGCTCCGTATATAACTCATTCCCATTAATATCTAATTCCATTTCATAGCTTAGGTATTTTTCAAGTTTAACACAAGAATCCCTTAAAGTTTTATCATCAAGAGACCTTAATTTTTCTATATGAAACAAAAATCCAAAAGTTTCCTCGTATGCTTGAAATTGTTTAAACCTACGTTTGAGAGAAGAAATAGCTTGGTCCATTATATAATTGAAGTATTCAACTCGGAAAGCTCCCATACCTTGTAGTGGTGGTTGTACTTCCTCTATCTCATCAATTTCATCAATGTGCTTCTTTCTTTTTCTTATTCGTACCTCATAGAAAACATGCTTTTATATTCAAAGATGCTGCAAGTGTTTTAGCTTCTTCCAATGCCTCCTCAAATCCATCCCTTCTGTAATCCTTAAAGAAAGAAACAAGATCTTTTAATTTAGTAACAACATCATCAAGATTCATATCTTCGGTTTGAAGTTTAATGCTCACAGAGTTAACCGCAAGAAGTGCTCTATGCCAAACAACCATACCAAGTATAAGCTCAAAATTATCAATCTCTCGGGTCAATATAGAGTAAGCAGTACCCCTTGTCTTCGCATCAAAATCAGCAGAAGTTGACAGCTCTTGTAAGGCATCTCGTATTTCTGGAGCTTGAAATCGAATTTCTTTGATATCTTCAATATGACTTTCCCATCGAGTATCAGATAATGGTTTAACCGTAAGACCTTTTACATGTTTCTTAAACACTGTCCAACATTTTGTAGATGTCGAAAAGAAATTGTATATATGTTGCACAACTTGGAAAAAGGAGACTGCTCTAGGACATGAACTAGCCATATCGCAAAGTGCAAGGTTTAGACTATGACAAGCACATGGCATATGAAAAGCTCTAGGATTTACCTTCAGTAGTCTCTTTTGCACCCCTTTATTTTTCCCGGTCATATTAGCTCCATTATCGTACCCTTGCCCTTTAACGTTCCGAATATCAAGGTTTAGGTTCTGCATGAGTTCTTCAAGTTTATTAAAAAGTCCTCTTCCCGTTGAGTCGTCCACCTTTACAAATCCCAAAAAGTACTCCTCAACTTTGGTCGGAGACGTGGAAACATCTACACATCTTATAATAAGAGACATTTTCTCTTTATTACTTATGTCCGGAGTACAATCAAGTATCATGGAAAAATATTTTGCTTCTTGAATTTTCTGAACAATTTTGTCTTTCACATGACGTGCCAACAATGCAATTAATTCATTTTGGATTAATGGACCAATATAATGATGATAAACTTCATGGTCTTTAATACGTCTAAGATGTTCTTGCATCACCAAATCAAATTCTGCAATCATTTCAACAAAGCTTAAGAAGTTACCATTATTCGCTACCCCAACCTTGTCGTTTACTCCACGGAATGCCAAATTATTTTTAGCAAAAGTTCTTATAACATCGACTATTCTTATTAAGAATTGTTTCCAATATTCTTTCCCCCTCTTGATTTGTTCATGAATCTCCTTATCAATAGTTTCATTCTTGACAAGTCTGATTTCAAGTTCTTTCCATATATTCATGGCATTTAAGTGCCCAGTAGACATTTCATGACGTGAAAGCTTAGCACTCATATTATGCCAATCTTTACTACCATTCGTATCCAGCTGTATATTACGCCCACCTTGCTTGAACAATTTGCAACAAAAACTGAACACACGATCCGAAACATTTGAATACACTAGCCATCTTCTGTCTTCAGTTTCCTCATTTCTCAGACATCTTGTGTAGTGGTCAGCATCAAAGTTTCTCTTTTCGACATCCTTAGGAAAAACAAAATCAGTGTTATTTCTTCTTACGGGTCCATTCTCTACTAAGCAATCTCTCAAATACTGGTTAATTTTAATCTTATTCCAATTCCCTGGATCATGAATATTTATTGGCCCGTATTCTTCATTTTGTACCTCATCTTGCACAATCTCATTTTCACCATCATCTAGTTCCTGTTCACTTGCCTCTTCTTGGACATTTTCATCATCTTCTCTGTCATTCAATAAATCATCCTCTTCTAACATAATATTGACCAAATTTTCATACTCCTCATCACTATCAATATTATTTGCTCCGTCTTCATCGCTTGATTCGCTTTCATTGTCCCTTGTGTGTTGTATGATTGTTGGTGCCAAATATTTAAACATATCTCCAGCTTGAGATCTTTCGACGTCATCCTTTCTTTGTCATATTACCGCTTTAGCGTGTCCACTTTTCTGCTTTCTAACCATGATTGTCGTCTTGTCGGTCAATTTTGTGTTCCCTTACATAAACAAAAAAAGGGGGAAACCAAAATAGATCAGTCTCATACAATGAATTATCTTGTGAATTGTGATTAAAACTAAAAAAAAAAAAACAGATTATCAAAAATAACTAAACCCCAACAATCCACAAGACACCACAATTCTAATTCTAGTTAACACCCAAAAATGTAATTCTAATTAGTACCCAAATTTACAATTTATGTTTGTTCTAATCAGAATTCATAAATATCCCAAATTCCCAATTCACAAAACTTGGCATACGATTCAAAACCCTAACAAAGTTTACTCAAATGATAAAAATCGTAAACAACAAATTAGTTTGCAATAATAAGTAAGAAATCGAAATACTTTGTCGCAAATCATATCAATTGATGATGTTGATTAATTGATTGTGATTGAGATCTCCCTTCGTAGTCTAATGACTTTGTCTCTGTATGTTTTGTAGAAAAAGGAAAGAGGAAAAAAGATAAAGACTTCACGTATTCTCACACAAACAATTGAATATAGGTAATAAAAAATGGGAAAAATATGGTTTGGTCCTTTTCTAGGTGGTCCCATGTCTATTTGGTCCTTTCAGAAATCACATTTTCCATTTGGTCCATAATTATTAAAATATCTAAAGTACCCTTCTCTCTCTTATTTTTTTTCTCTCACGTGAATGATTTATCTCTCTTGTTTATTTTCTCTACTAATTTCTCTCTCATTCTTACCTTAATATTTAAAAGTTTAAAAATTAAATATCTCTCAAAATATATGTCAAAAATTAATAAATTTTATATATTCGGAAAGCCCTCGACGATAGCTTTCCAACGAGTACCATTGTCGCTATGTTTCGGAGCTTTTAATTTTTATATGGACTTCATTCCAGAAATGAAGTCCGTTTTTTAGGCTTTTTATATGGACTTCATTTCTAGAATGAAGTCTGTTTTTTTCATGTCTTTATATGGACTTCATTCCAGAAATGAAGTCTGTTTGTATATGTTTTATATGGTTCAAAAGATATTTAAGTTTTAAGTTTTATTTATTTATTTTTATTAAGAGAGAGAAAAAAAGGACTATAACATCACCTTACGACCAAATCATTATTTTCTAGGACCAAACAATAATATAAGGGTATTTTTACCACTACAAGATGACATTTACATCATCCATGACCTCATCTTAGGACCAAACTATAATTTTTAGGACCAAATGATAATTTATATTACCAAATAGACAATTGATTAGGTCAATTGGACTAGACTCTCTCTAATATATTATTTCTAGGACCATGTGGTATTTCCTACATAAAAAATTTAGATTTTGGGCCCCCGTCAAATTGAGGCCCTAGGCAACCGCGGCCCTGGTCCCTGCCATGATCATCAACCCGAGCTCCATCATCCTAAGCTTATTCTTGCAACTCCGGCAAACCATTGTGAGGCTCGTGCTTCATTCTAGCTTCACCATCCATGGAAGAAAGCCACTGACATGTTCTGGTTCATCTCGAGCTCTCCACCATCTCGTCGTCCATGATCACAAACTTCTCCATCACTGCCAAGATCATCTCCATATTCAATGGCAGCACCTTCATGCTCCTCTTGAACTCTCTATCAGTCATCGTTGATCATCATGATCACTGCCTTCTTGAGCTCGTCACAGCAAACTCACCGTTAGCTCGAGCTCCGATCAACAATGGCAGCAACCACTCGGTCCATCTCTATTGATAGCAACCTTCATCTCCACGGCTTCATTATCATCTCAATCAACAACAGTAGAATATAATCAACTCTATAATTCCCAAACTCCGTCTGTATCCTTCTCATCTCATATCCCTTCTTCATTGTCGAGATGCCATGGCAGCAGCAAGAACCATTTTTTTTTTGATCGGTAAAGATAATTTTATAAATAAGGTAATAAAATTATAAAATGCCCCGTAAAAACGTAAAAACATAAAAAACATAAAAAACGTAAAAACGTTTTTTCTCACAAGAAATTTGCAGGAAAAAACCATGTTACATGATTCCTATAGAATAGGAAGGAAGTTTTTGGGTATACCAAAAACATTTTGGGCATACTAAGTAAGACAAAATAGGAGTGTAAATAGCAATATTAGAAGCCCCTTAACCAATTTTTTTTGGTAATGGCAAATATGCCCTTTTAGGATTAGTGTTAATAGTAATGATTAGGTAAAATAAATCTGATTAGTGATTAGTTTTAAGATTACTTGCCACTATCCGGGGGGTTTTTTTTCCTGGTTTTGATCTTCAGAATGTTGATTTTTTTCCAACATATCTTATGTTTAATCTCGCTTTTGTAGGCTAAAATCATCAAAAGTTTGTGTTTTTTCACTAAGGTTCTAAGTGAGTTTGGATGAACAGTTCAAGCTAGTGGAAGTGTTGATTAAGAGCCGAACCTACCTAGTTCGGCTCGTTTTGAATTGTCCAAATAAGCCGAACCCTACACTGAACTGTCTGGAAGAAAAAATGTTTAGGGTTCGGCTTATATTTTGAAATTCGTAAGCGCCGAACCTGTTGGAAACACATTGTTCGGCTATTTTAATAAGTAGAATATAATCCGAACCTGATCATGTACATTCCTGGGTTAATAATTTTGTATTGGTTCAGCACATATTATGATTATCGAATACGCCGAACCCCTACGCATCTCTTTCTGTGACTGGGTTCGGCTTGAAATTGCATGAAATTTCAAACCGAATTGTTCATATACACTTACAAGAAGATTTTTTGAAGAACAGTTCGGCTAAAAACACAACTTAATTGTGAGCCGAATCTTATAAATGCACTAGGTTCGGCAGATATTATGATTATCGTACAAGCCGAACCTAACCATTAATTTTTCTTTAGAGCATCTAAAAATGTTCGGCACATATTATGATTATCGTACAAACCCGAACCTAACCATTAAGGGTAAGGACATATTAGTAATTTAAATTGTTTGAGGATATATAAGTAATTACACTACCCCTTATTTTTCCACCCTGGGTGGAAAAAAAAATTTGTATGCCCAAAATGTTTTTGGTATGCCCAAAAACTGCCTTCTAGAATAGACCAACAAAGTCTAGAAGCCCAGTCTAATTGACAAACATATATAAGCCTTTAGAAGCCCACTCCAATTGACAAACATAGACAACCCTAAACAGACTCAAGCCCACACAACCTTTTCATCTTTCTCAAAACCCTAAAAAATGCAACCCTAGAAAAATTGGTCACCATGACCACCACTACTATTGGACGCCGCCGCCGCCGTTAGCTTCACAAGCAAAATGAAACCACCTAAACAAGCTAAACGCGACCAAACTGGATGCTAAATAAACAACAGCCAAAACATTCGAAACCAACCCCACAAACAAGCTCCGGATCCGAAGAAAACTCCATTTATGAAAACATGAATGTAAATGAAATGGTTCTTTATAGAACTTTTGTATTAGAATCAATGACAAACACTTGCAAAGAAGATTTAAGGGTTTGCCGAAAAACGCCCAATTTTTTTTTCTCCCAAGAAAATCCACCATTAATCCTAGAAGGGAAGTAGAACCCCCAAAGTATCACACACAAATCGACCCAATAATGAATGATTTCCGAATGTAGACTGCTATCATCACCACTGCAATTAGAAACTAGGGATGGAAAAATCAAAAGAGGCAGGAGAAACTAGGATCCGAAGTTAACAAATCAAACCCACCAATAGAACTCTTATGGAAAATTATAAGCCCTCAAGAACAAGAAAAAAGAAAACTAAATCCCCGCTCGGATTTGATCAAGAAATGACCAAATCCGAGCGAGAGGCGGCTGGGTTTCGAAAGTATTTTTTTTGTTTTGAGGAAGGGGAAAAGAGAGCGAGAAGCGGCTGGGTTTCTTGTTTTTTTGATCAAGAAATGACCAAATCCGAGAAGGAACCATCTTTTCATCACTGCCATTAGCCACCACGACTGAATTGTCGAAATCAGACAACAACCCATGTTTTCCATCTTCCATAGGAACCCAGTGATGTCCATAAGATCCCGAAATCCCCTCTTCTGAAATCCATCAGAATCGTGATTATCATGATGATCACCATTAAGAATAGCACATCTTCTTCATGTTCATATTAAGGAAGAGGGAGAGGTGCCTTGAGTAATTTGGTGTCTGCCTTAATCATCTTTTGAAATCCTACCTTTCCCTTTGTAAGCGACCGAACTTCCTTTAGCAGTCCCTTTGTACTTCACTTCCCCTTCACAAAAAGGCTATCCCTTAACGTGCAGCGAGGATGCCAATAGTGATTCCCTTAGATAATTACCATTTTTCCCTTTTGTCTTCTTAGTTCTTGTTTGGCTCATAACTTCTTCATACGAACTCCGAATGACTCCGTTCCTTCGTCATTGCCTTTGTCTACATAATGGAAAGTAGAAATATTGTACTTGAACGAGTTACATTTGGTCTTTGGCCCTTCTCCACTTATAGCTAGCTTCTTTTATTGCACAATTAAGCGCAAATTCACTTCTTTTTGGATGATTCACCTACTGAAAGACAAATACAAGAAAACAAACATAATATACAATAATCTGCAAGAAAACCAACAAATACTAGCATGGAATTGACACCAAATATATGTGAAATATGCACTTATCATAGGCACTCGATGTTTCTAAACCTTTGAATCTCTTTATATCTGAAGCACTCGATGAACTTAATGAAAAGGTTTGGAAACATTCACAGATCAATTAGGTATGTTTTGAAACTTATATTTAATGAATTTTATGATGTAGCGAACTTGAATATCCTAGATTGTGATCATGTTTGAATAGTTGATTTACATGGTAGAAATTCCAACAACTGCTTGATAAAAATGGCGTGTAGGCTCACTAGATTCTAAACTTCTGAGCCGATAAACCCTTAATGGTGTTAAGATGACCTTCCATTTAGTTGTGCCAAACCTATTCACATATTTAGAAGACTATATATCATTTTTCATTAAATTTCTTATGGTAAGATACAGACACACACATCGAAGACTTGTGGATGTGGACATTTCATCTTTATACTGTTAAACCTCAATTGGTATGTGAGCACATATAAGAATCTCATGGAAATGGCATTATGTATTATGTGCACCAATATTTGACACGAGACCCATTTATCCCTGCGCCAATGACCTTAATCCCTGGTTAGTCATAATTATTGAATGAAATTGATTAATTATGAGGGAGCCTACTTCAAACTCATTATTTAATAAATCATACTAAAGATTGATAAAGGGAAACAAAACAAAAAAAACCAAGCTGGGTGTTGGTGCCCAGCTTGTTGGTGCCCAGCTTGTTGCCAGGCTACCCACCAACATAATGTAATCTGACCTTCTAAGACTTTTTATATATAAACAAAAAAACCAACGAGTTTCGGCATGCGTATTTGTAAACCACCGAATAACTTCATAAATAGCGTCTCCAATATATTGGTATGTAATTTCAAGACAAAATAAGATATTAATATGATCAAATTTGAATGAATTCTATTCTTGGACATTATAATTGCATAATTGGGACGACCGACTCAAGGGCCTGAAGGGAGGAGTCCCTAATTGAGTAGTCCTTCGTATTATATGATGATCTCCATGGGGTTCTTGAGCTCAACTACACTTTCTATCCTAGTCTGAGACCTTAGCTATAGTAGACTAGAAATCAAGACTTTATAGTTTTGATCACTAACATTGACAAACATGTTTGAGATAGAAGCGCATGCGAGTTCGGCCGAGCAGTGCTCTAACAAAAAGAAATTAAAATGGTTCTGGTTTTAAGAGAAAGGGGATCTGAGGGTTTAGGTGATAGTATATGAAAGTTGTTATGGTGGTGGTGATGTACTATTCGAAAGAGTTAAGGATCAAATAAATGGAAACTAAAATCAAATAGTGAAGAAGAAGTGAAGGTGACAGCGACTATTACATAGGAAGAGTGAGGGGATCGAACCCTCCTGATACCATGATGGAATTCTACATTGTATTGATATGAAACCCTAGAATTTTTACATCAAGAGATACTACTTATAGGACTTGGACATGGTGTAAACCCAGTACCAACCTATATTAACTTACATATCCTAATAGTATCTCTTGGAAGCTAGAGATGCGTCCAATATTCAGGTATTCTCAAACAGTCACAACTGCAAATTCAAATGACAAAACGTTTCAGCTGTAACTGAATGGTAACTTCCCTTGTTTGAATTTCAACAAACAGGTGACTTTGTATTCATATTGATACAAAGATATTTCCATGACTATCTCTGACATATATAGTTAATGTATATATTTCAAAGAGGAAGGATCCCTTCACACTTTTATTATCACACTATCTCACATGTGTGAATAAAAACAAAACTGTAACAGATTTGAAGCTAATATTTTGAGGATATGTTCATCTTACCAAGTTCTAGATGCCTACCAAAAATGAACACATTCCAAAATATAAAACCTCACCATCTACCAGTCTTAATTTTGATGGCCAGAAATCCGTTGATTTTCAACGGCTCATTTTCAAAGTAGTAGATGGTGGTGTTATACATCTCGGAATATGCTCGTTTTCGGTAGGACTGTGGAACTTGGTAAGGGGAACATATTCTCAAAATATTAGCTTCAAATCCATTACGGTTTGATTTTTATTCGCAAAGATTACTTCCAACATGTGAGATAGTGTGATAATAAAATTGTAAGGGGATCCCTCCTCTATTTCAAAATACTAACGAGGGATTCTTGCTGACGAATTCCTTTATTAGAAACTTAGTTCGCCTCAGAGTATTTTCCCGTGTTGAATGAAAACACAAATGCACTTTTTTTCCAATAACACCAGAACTATCAGCCACCGGCTCATCGCTGCCGTCGTTCTTTCAAGATCATATAACTTTCACACTTATAATTTCATTTGACTTATTTCTCTTAATTTCTGTGAGAAAATAGAGACTTTCTTTCGATACAAGTTTCCAAAATACTACGAGGGTGTTTGATGTATAACTCCTCAATAGCAGGTATATAAGAAAAATAAATCGTTGGATCTTCAATCTTTAAATTTAGGTAGATTGGTATGAGTTTTTCATTAGTGGGGCAGAATTGATACACTACTAGCAACAATAATGGATGACTTTTATAACCTATAATACATTATCAACAACATAGTTTTTGGTAATTTAACCTTGTCGGGGGGTTGAGCCAGGGAGACTCATTCTCTCCATTGCTCCTCATTTTGGCTATGGATGGAATCTCCCTATTTTTTGATAAGGCTCAAGAAAATTGTCTTTCAGTGGCTTTAAGGAAAAAAAAAAAAAAAAGGTACGTCTTTCACGCATATTCATTATGCTGATTACCCAATTTTTTATATCAATACTTGTTTGACTGAATTTTTCAATGTCATGAGCATTCTCAAACGCCTAGAGACCGTCTATGGTTTCAAATTTAATCAAGGAGCAGGTTGGGGACTCCAATTCAAACAAAGATTAAACGAAATAGAGGTACTCGCACTCATAGAACTGTTGTTATCCTTCCAGTTTCTCCTCCTATCTTGGCTACCGATGCAGAAACTCAAAGTTGGAAGTCAACGTCAACTGGTACTTTTACAGTAAAATATTCTTACAAAGCCTCTCTTTCCTGTCTCACCATAGGACACAAAAACAGAATCAATCACAAGAAGATTTGGAACTCACATATTCCCCCAAAAATTTGTTTCCTTATATGGCTATTGCACACGAGAAAATCTTAACTCTCGGCAATCTCCAACGTCGGGGTTTTAGTCTTTCCAATAGGTATAGATTTTACTTACAAGCTACAGAGTCTATTGATCATATCATGTTGACATGCCCTTACTTGGTGCAAATATGGAGACATATTTTACCTTCCTTCCATGCTGCTCCTCTTTCAAGAACAATGATGAAGTTTATTTCCAGCTGGAATTCAAAAGGAATCACTGGTGCAGCAAAGTTTTTTTGGCCTTATATCCCTGCAGCCATAATGTGGGAAATATGAGGAGAACGAAATAATCGTATCTTCGAAGGCAAAAGAGAATATCCTTTTCAATATGCTATTCAAGTCAAAGCTAATCTCATTTCTTGGACCTCTGCCTTTCACAGTCTCTTTCACTATAAGTTCTCGCAAGTTTGTTTGTTTTAAGTTTTGCCTTTTCTTTTGGTCTTTCTTGCAGCTCTAAGCTTGCTCTTCTATTTTTTCATTATTTTGTAAATACTTTTTGTATGTTTTTTATTTCTTAATATATTCCTCTTTTCTCGATCAAAAAAAAAAAGAATATAGCAAATCCTTTTTGAGACCAATTTACTTCCATCGCAATGTCACAACTAACATAAATCTTTTGATAAATATGACTATTAGGTTTTGTAAATTAATATTCAAGACAAAAACTTTTCTTAAAACCAGAAAACTGTTCTTCTTGAATTCCCTATATAATCTAAATATTTAAAGATAATTTTACAAAATAGGGGATTTCTGGGTCAGTGTCCAATGACTTGTACTAAACTGGGTAGATCTGAAAACACAATGAAAAATGTAACTAAATTTTATGTACCTAAACGGGGAACTGGGTGAACCCATAGATCTCTCTGATGCTATTGGAATTGTCATCCACCGGTTCGGAATAGCGAACCCTCAGGTCATCAGTCAGAGATACAGAGAGATCAAAGGAACTGCTTGCTCGATAGGCTGGAATACCTTCTATCCTGGAAGTATCTGTCCTGAAAAAAAAGAAAGGAACAAAGAATGGTTCGGAATCCTTTACATGAAACATAATGGAAAAACCATCAACAAGGAATGTTTTGGAACATTATGAAATATGTTAATAAATTTGATGTACCTAAATGGGGCACTGCATCAGGAAAGGTGCAAAGAGATTTCTAATGGTATTGTCATCTACAGGTTCGGAATGGTGAACCCTCTGATCAGTCAGAGATACAAAGAGATCAAGAGAACTGCTTGCTCGATAGGCTGGACCCTTTTACTCCAAAAAATATCTAGCCTGTAAAAGAGAAGAAAGGAACAAAGAATGGATCGAAATCCTTTGGATGAAACATAATGGAAAAATCCATCAAAAAGGAATGTTTTGGAATTTGTACTTACTTTAGTCTGTTCCGTAAGAATTTGTGTTTCCTAGAAATTTATCAAACAATGTTACATTCTAAATTTTCAAGGCCACGTATGAAACTATATCAGAAATATGAACTCATCATATTTTATTTAGTACAAGAATCTGTAAATAGGATCAAATCAAATATTTTCACCTGGGATTTTCAAAGAAAATTGTTACATTTCCAAACACTATAAGTTACAATATGTCTACAACTTAGTATAAATGCACATTCGAGTGAATTTAAATACTTAGAACGGGCTTGTACATAAATCCATCCTTAATCCTTAAAGTAACAACATTATTTTTATATATAAATCTATAAAAAGGGGAATTAAATAGTTTCAATTGGTTGATTATGTTATAGATTATGTTTAAAAGATGAACAAATTAATTTAGACAAGAAGAAAATAGATTATATTAAGAAAGGCAACGACTATAAATAGAAAATGCTACTTCGTGAAATTTAAAAAGAAAACGGATAAAAGATTAAAAAGAAAACGGATAAAAGAATACTGAAAACTTAATAAAAAAATCTTTAAATAATTAATGCACGAGACAAAATAAGGTACGATGATATCCTTAACTATTAACCAATCACCAAGATTTCATCATTGTAAGTTTGAATCTTTAGTTATTACCAAAGAGGAATATAAATAACAATAAAGATTAACCAATATAAACAAGATAAGAGAAAATATAGTAAAATTTCAAGAACCTAATTGCCTATGTTCTTGTAAAAAAAAATTAAAAGGTTAATTATTTAGTTACAAGAAATTTTAAACATTATGTGTTTAACACACTTGGCATTGTTTCTTAAATGAAAAAACATATTATATGGGGTATTGAATCTATTAGAGGGACTTCACCCATTATTCTAATGTCTACCTAGTTGATTAGGGGGTGTCATTCCATCGTTAAAAAGTATAAAATATCCTTTACTATTTCAATCTAATAAAAAAACTAAGTTTTCTTTCATATCTTCTCTTCTCCTCTAACCTTAATTGTTCTCCTCCATTAATTACCTTTCCACCAATCAAACCTAAAAAAGAAAAAGAAACTTAATTCTTTGATTCAAATCAACAATCCAAAATAAATCTATTACAAATGAGATCGAAATATGTTATTTTTCTCAATCAAGTTCGAAAAAAATCGATTTTATAACCAGTTACGGTTGGCTTTGAAAAACCAAAAACATGAGTTATAGTTGGATTTAATGAGTTACGGTTGGATTTAATGACTTATGGTTGGCTTTAGTGAGTTACGGTTGGACACGTCAAACTAGAATTCCAACCATAACAAACGTTCATCCTAACTTAAAATGTGAATCTCATCATTTTTGCGTATGGAAAGGAGTTACTTGTTGGTGTTGTCATTCTAGGAATCTCAGAGGGCGGGATTGATCTCGGAAATTGTAAAAATAATAATGGGTGGGAATTAATTTTTTTTATGTTATTTAACAAAGAGACACTTTTTCATTCCTATTTGTTCATCCAAAGAGTGTGATATATAATATATTAAGATTATGCAACTGTATCATTGCTTCCTAAGATCATCTCCAATGTAAGGGTTAAAGTCTTAAAATTGAATGACATCTAGGATTTAAGATTTTTTGCACCAAATTTCCATCTCCAACATAAGGGTCAAGGTCATAGAGATTGATGACATGGCTAAGTGGGGGTAATGAAGAAAGTCTAAATAAGACTATCTCTATGACCTTGTGTCTTAAAGCCACATCATCATTTTGTCTCTAAATTCAAATAAAATTTGTTAGATAATACCTTGGGGGTTAAAGATTAACTTAAGGTAAAAAAATTTACATTTATTTATTTTTGTCATTTAGTAATGACTCATACATAAGAATGTGTTAATAAGACCTCCACATATGATGACCTTGACCCTTTGCGTTGGAGATGCTCTTAGGGTGAAAAGATGTATGATGACATGGCGATGACATGTATATTTATGCCAACATGGCTTCACTACATAGCAGAATGATTGTGGTTGCGCCATGTGGCATTTTTTTTGGGTCTGTATTTATTTCTTACCATTTTCATGTCTTTAAATTTATGCCTTAGTTAGTTAACTACACATGATGTGTATTGCACTTATTTTGTATGTTTTAATTATTTTTTCGATCGAGGAAGAAAGAATTGACTCGGATTATGTTGCTCAGACGTCATAAATATTGGATGATAATATGCTAGGTATTGTTATTAAAAAATGTGTAGGATCCCAACTTGTCGCTCGGATACTTTCCAGTTTCCACCAATGTTCCTATTGATGTGTAATGAATTATTTTTAGTTTTCAAATAAAATGCCTATGGTGGCATCTTTCTCATAAAGAAAGAATTTACTAGGCACGTAAATTTTTTCTAAATGCATGAACAACAACAGAGAACTGATAATAATAAATTTAAGTGTTCAAGGCGCTTACCTCGTAAGATAGAGAGGCGATGGATCGAGACGATTGGAATCGTAACTACATAGAAAAAGCGAGACAAATATGAAATGAAGAATATTGTGCTACAGAGTATAGTGAAAAAAGAAATCCGATTTCTATTTATATGGATTTTAATTTGTAATGCTTTTTGTTAGAGAATAGCTCGGTTGAACCCACTAGCGTTGGTATGTCAAGTTAGTTATCAATTTTAGTTGCCAAAATGCATTCTTGATTTAGCATACTAAAGATAGTTTCAGACTAGATTAGGTCTAAGAAGTTGAATCGAAGCTATCCTTAAAGATTCAAGATTGAAGAAATCAACAAGTACTTCATCAAAAAAGGTATGTGATTGATTTCATTTGGATTCTTGTTCAATTCTACCTTTCTAATCTATCAAGATAAATGCTCACTCTATGGAACAATTCCAATGACAGTAAATGTATATTTATGTATATATACTTGAGGTTATTTGATTCATGACTTTGGTGATAATAATATTTATTCCTATAAAGGATCTCATGTTATAGTGAATGAGCTTACGAATTCAACGAGCCATGAATCACTCAATTCCGAGTTATAACGATGAAGTTATGAGTGATTTAAGTTCATTAATTAGTAGGAAACAATTCATGGGCTGTTTGTAACAGTCCGCGAACTTGGGCCCAATATGTGACTAAAAGGCATTTTGGGTCAAGTTGGTGACGTTTCCTTATCTAGGCAAGTTGGCTATTAATCCAAACATATTTGATTACCATATTAAATTGTTTGTGATTCCTTCCTAAGTTAAAATGTGATTTATTCACATAAATACAATATTTGCTAATTAATTATTTATTTAATTATTTTGGCAAGAGTTGTAACTTAAGAAAGACTCCCATATTTAGGAGAGTCTTGAAAAAGGAAAATAGCTTTGCTTAGTTTTCAAGCTATGTTTCACTATAAATAAGGGTTCATGAGTGCTACACGTTTTCAACCCCTATTGGAAAATTAGTGTTAGCTTCATAAGGTTGTTTTCCATGTCTTATGTTCTTCGTGAACAAGAGTGAGATAAAAGTCTTTGTATTGGGGATCACAAAGACAAGTTAAATCAAATCTGCATGATTGATTATAAAACTTGTAATATAGGTTTTTCACCTCTTGTCTATTCTAAGGTTTTCTCTTCTGATATAAAACCATTCAAGAGTTGTTGATCATAAACCCTAGGTTTTCATATATTTCAGTTTCCGATCGTATACCAACATTTGTTAGTCGAAACCGGAGACTAGAAAGAAAATTTTCTATTGTGGCCTCTCGTAAAAATCCTTAAGAATTTTTAAACAAGATATCTCTAGATTTATCTAGTTGTTCTTGTTGTAGAATTATTAGGGTTTTCTTAACTTGGAAATTGATCTTTGGAATCACCCAAGTTCACTTACGAAAATCAGGTTCACGGACTTCGTGTGAGTACGCATACTGATTGTAAGTTAAAACCGTATTCTACAAGATTTCCAAAACCTTGATTTATATCTAAAGGGAAATCAAATCGGTGTTTTGTGCAAACAAAATATCGAATCGTATCAATCGTGTTGTTGTATCTTCTAAAGAGAACCTTAGGTTCTGCTAGAAAATTTGCGTGAAGAGTTCCTAAAGAGAATCGGTATTCTTCTAGGAGTTCTATAAGAATACAGCTGAAGAAGGTATTACATCTAGTCCGGATAGGTAGTAGGAAATTGGTGTAACAGCTTATAATCAATGTGTGTTTATTCTGGACTAGGTCCCGGGGTTTTTCTTCATTTGCAGTTTCCTCGTTAACAAAATTTCTGGTGACTGTGTTATTTCATTTTTCGCATTAAATTTTATTTATATAATTGAAATAATACAGGTTGTATGTTAATCAATCATAGTTGATTGATTTTGAACAATTGTTTTTGTTACTTTCACATTGTTAGACCAGTCCGGACTAACCCTATTTCAAGTGGACACCGTGTTGAAATATTCCTTTAGTGATTGTTGCTTAAAGAGGTTTATACACGGTGGATATTGAATAGGTTGTGATTAACACAAACGGTTATTTCAAGAAACCTCACACTAAAATCAGGTTTACGGACTTGTTTCTGTTTAACTATTGATTGTATTGAGAAGGAGATAAATCTCTTTAATATTATTACTCAATTGAGTTTTTATTCTTGAGATTATATTGAAGTTTGTTCCATACAGATTTCCAAACGAAATATAGGGTGTGGTTGTTAGACCCCCGCTTTTTCACTTTTACCGAATCCGATAATCATTGCTTCCTTTTTAGTTGGTTAAGTTAGTCCTAGTATTTTGATCTGCTATTCATAAGAGCATCTCCAATAGAGGGTGAGAGTTTTATTTCTTTTTGACACATAGGATTTTATACCCTCATTTAGATTAAATCCATCTCCAACAGTATGTCTTATAAAGTAGGAAGGGTGTCAAAATAATTATGAATGTCTTAGAGAAAGTCTTATTTAGACCTTGGGAATGACCTCCATACCATCTTTTTGGCTATTTTTTCAATTATTATTTTTAAATAAATTTTTCTAAATATAAAAAATGGAATCACTTTTATTTTTATCCAAAATAACAAATCCTAAAACTAGGACCCACACTACTGGAGATGGTTCATCAGAAAAACATTACTATTTTTGCTACATATAAAGAATTTTGTTATAGGGAAAGATGACTACGGTCAATTAGAGTTGATTTTTTGAGTATTATTGGTGGAAGTAAAATATTTTATGGGTCAACTCTACTGGTTTTCGTCTACAGTGTTATGGATATTACCAAGTTATAATTTAGGGTTTTAATTCATCAAAGCTTTCACCGGACGCAAATATTTGATTCTTGCAACTCTAATCCTTGTTTATGTATATCCTTCCCGTAGAGAATGCACAAAACGTAATTACCATCTATAACTCCTGATTTTCTTTAATATTTTTTAACAAACGATGATACATATTTAGTCTGAATCAATAAGAAAAGTTGTATCAGATATTGACTTTAAACCAATAAAATCTATATCTATTTATCTTTACAATCTTGGTTTTTAGCTGTTGGATTTTAACGATGATACGCAATCACTTTTTTTTTCTTGTTGAAAACTAGGACTTAATCACTTTGGTTAGACTTGATGACAGTAAGGAAGAAAAGAAAGACTAACAAACCAATCTATGTTCTAAGAAAATCTTAGCAAAAGAGAAGCACCGGAGAAAATTAAGGAGGGAAATCATCAAAATCAGATGAGAGTATCGAGAACGGTAGTGATTATCTGTTGGTATATTGATCGGCAATAAGGAGGACAAACTTAAATCATGAGTTTTAAAATCTTCCTCCCAGAGATTACTTTGCTGATCATCATTTTGTCGAGATCTTATACAGGCATCTGGCATGGTCCTACGCGAGTGGTGCTTAATTGCTTAATGTTTTCTTGCAGGGAGAAAGAGAAGTAGATTGTTTTTAGTGTGATGGAATTTGGGTACTATGTATTTGATTATTGTTTTTTCTCTGATCATGTTGAATAACGATGATTAAGAAAAAAGGTAAAAGAGAAAGAAAGTCAATGGGCGCGCAAAAGGAACATGGATAGTTTTCTACTTCCACCCAATTCGAATCAAGGTCATCTTTAGTTGACTAGAAGTCAGCTTCCACCCTAAGTATTTTCGTTTTCCATATAACAAAAATCATATATTACCCCAAAAATAAAAACTCCATGCAGGATTTGTAGCACCCACTGTTGGAGATGCTTTAAAGAAATACCTTCATCGCGGGTCTCCTGGTCCCCCTGGGATTAACAATTATCCCTCTGTTGAAGAAAAATAAATTTTACGTAGCCGAGGGGCTCCAAAGAAACTATAGTGTTTCAAAGGCTATTCCAAACACTGAAAAAATGAATGTAGCAACGCCTCTACGTAGACAATAACATATTGATAAGAGGTGATCAAGTGCTATACATGTGCGTAACATATTGATAAGAGGTGATCAAGTTCCATAGATATATCACCTCAATGGTTGCATCTATTTCTTTTCTTTTCGGGTCTTTCTGATCATGTAGCAACGCCCCTACTCAGCTATCATTGAAGTTCTCCTCAAAATCAGAAAGACCTGAAAAGTTCCCCTAATAGAAATCTGCTTCTCTCCCTGCAAGAAAACATTAAGCAGTTAAGCATCACTCACATATGGAACAAATATTAATTGTTCCATATAATGATTTTTGCGAAAACTTCCGAAAGGACCTGATCATGTTGGAAGGGCCCAGTTTCCTCAAAACATCTTAACTTGTTGATCATGTAATTGGATATTGACAGATAATAAGAGTACTTCAAAGTATATTGATTTAACGTGCCAGTACAAGGGAAGAGTTATCCAATATAAAGGAATAACTCAAAGAAAAGAAATTACTGAAACCCTAGAGCAGTAATAAAGACAGTAGTAAAACTGATAACAATAACAAACACAAAATAAATAAGAGTGTAACTACACACTCCAGTTACACCATAAGATAAGGTGCAACTTGAACTTCTTTCTTCTAACTCTCCCCCCTCAATCTAATGGAGAGTGTGAACAATGAATCAGTTGACAAGCCAGATTGAAGAAGGTTGTGGTTTAGAGACCCTTAGTGAACAAGTCACTCAATTGGTGTATGAAGGTACAAACTGAACTGCAACAGTGCCAGCATCCATCAAGTCCCTAACAAAGTGATAATTCACCTCTATGTGTTTATTCCTTGAATGAAAGGCAGGATTTAAAGCTAAGAACTGAGCACCCATGTTGTCACAGTAAACAACAATTGGCTTGGTGATATAAATGTGCAATTCTTCAAGAAGACCAGACAACCACATAACCTCAGCAGCTAATACACTCAATGCTTTATACTCAGCTTCAATTGAACTCTAAGAAACAGTGAGTTATTTCTTAGAGGACCAGGACACCATTGAATTACCCAAGAGCACACAATACCATGAGGTTGATCTTCTAGTGTCTAGGTAGCCAGACCAATCAGAATCTGAGTAGGATACAAGATTACTAATGTCTCCATTTGAATGCCAATACCTGAACCCAATGTACCCTTGAGATAGCGCAATGCCCTTTTTTCCAAAAGCATGTGAGTAGTTGTTGGTGAATGCATGAACTGAGAGATGTAATTAATAGAAAATTTAATGTAAGGATAAGTGAGAGTAAGATACTACAGTCCTCCAACTAGACTTCTGAACTCCATAGCATCAAGGAGAGGTTCACCATCATGAACTGAAACTCTTTTCTCAGATGAAACTGGTGTAGAACATGGCTTGCAGTCTGTCATGTTGGCTTTGACTAGGAGATCCACAATATACTTTTGCTGAGTAATAGTAAGGGTATCTATTGAGGAAGAGAACTGAGCTTCAATCCCTAAAAAGTAATACAGATCACCTAGATCTTTCATGGAAAATTGGGTCTTCATATAATTGACAAGAGAAGTAATGAAGTACTCTGAACTTCCTGTAAGTATTATGTCATCCACATAGAGGAGGAGAACAACAATATCATCTCCACAAAGATAGATAAACATAGAGGGATCATAAGTAGACATGACAAAGCCAGCATCCAAAATAAAACCACTAAACTTCTCAAACCAGGATCTTGGAGCCTGTTTGAGACCATATATAGATTTGTGGAGAAGACACACATGGTCTGGCTGAGTAGGGTCTTTAAACACCTTAAGCTGCTTCATGTACAACTTCTCAGCTAGGTCTTCATGAAATAAAGCATTAGAGACATCTAGTTGTTTGATACACCACTTGTTGGTGACTGCAACAGTTAAAAAAAATCTGATTGTTGTGGTTTTCACCACTGGACTAAAGGTGGCATTATAATCCATTCCATCGTGCTGACTGAATCCCTGAGAAACTAACCAGGACTTATGTCTATCAATTTCCCATCAGGCTTGAGCTTCAACTTGTAAATCCATTTACTACCTAATATGTTCATATCAGAGGTTGGTTGAACTAAGGACCATGTGTTGTTGAGAACTAAAGCATCATACTCTTGTTGCATAGACTTAGTCCATTCCTCACTCTTAGCAGCTATTTTGTAAGTCCTTGGCTCTTTGGGAAGAGTGACGATTGAAGTGAAAGCTGAATGAATGGGATGTGAAACTGTCTAATAAGTGACAAAGTCAGGCAAGTACTTAGGCTTGACAATACCATCTTTAGATCTGGTTACCATAGTGTGAAGAAGTGGATCTCCAGTTACAGAAGTGGTAATGTGGAGTGGTTGTTCAACAGTATCAATGACAGAGTCAGCCTCAGGTGTAGGTGCTGAAGTGGATACAACAACAGGATCAAGAAACATCTCAAAAACTGAATCTGCATGAAGCTCTACTGGCATTGAAGTATCAGCTGATGAAGTTGCATCTATTTGCTTTGTTGAATCAGTTGATTCAAGACTTGATGAGCAGGTGAAAAATGGAAAGATTGTTTCATAAAACACCACATATCTTGACACATATATCTTTTTGGTAGAATTCTCATAACATCTGTAGCCTTTATGTAATGGACTATAACCAAGAAATGTGCACCTAGCTGACTTTGGACTCAACTTGTCATTCTTGTATGGACCCAAGTAGGGGTAACAAGCACAGCCAAATACCTTTAAGAATGAGTAATCAGGAACCTTGTTGAACAATATCTCAATGATATAAGAAAACCCAAGTAATTTAGAAGGAATTCTATTTATAAGATATGTTGCTGTGAGGAAGGATTCAAACCAAAAGGATTTTGGCAGACAAGCTTGAAAAGACAAAGTGTTGCCAACTGAAGTAATGTGTTGGTGCTTTCTCTCTGCAAGTCCATTTTTTTGAGATGTATGAGGACATGAGCATGACACAGTAATACCAGAAGAATCCAGAAATTGCTTGAAAACACCCTTCACAAGTTCAAAGGCCCCATCACACTAAAATATCTTGATGTTGGTGGAGAACAAATTCTCATTGATAGTCTTGAATTTTTGAAAACAAGTTAAGCTCTCAGTTCTGTCCTTCATGGGAAAAATCCAATGAAACCTGTTGTAGTCATCAATAAACAAGATGTAATATCTATATCCCATTGTGGATAACTGAGGAGAAGGTTCCTAAATGTCACAATGAATCAGCTCTAGAGGTGTAGATACAGATCTTTGAGAATACATGAATGGTAATATATTACTCTTTCCCAACTGACATGAATGGTACAAAGAGTCAAATTCACCAGAAGCTAATGAGATGTATGAAGATTTTTGTAAAGTATTGACTATGTGATGGGCTGGGTGTCCCAATCTTTTGTGCCATAAAGAAGGTGGAGAAATAATAGAGCTGAAATATTTAGTTGAAGGTGTTGAAGTAATGGATTAAAAGTTTTGGTTAACCACCCCTTCATCCAAAACATTCTGAGAGTCAAGATCTGTAATCTCAAAACCCCATGGAGTAAAACCAATCTTGCAGTGATGCTCATTTGTAAAATCTCCAACTGAGATAAGATTTTGAGTTAGTTGAGGAACATACAACACATTAGAGAGTGTAAACGTCCTTATAGGTGTGTGTAAAGTAGAAGTACCCACCAAAGTAATGGGAATTTGATATCCATTTCCAACCATAACTTGCTCAGAACCAGTGTATTTCACAGGATTTGTGAGAAGTAAAGCATCATTAGTCATGTAAGTTGCTGCAGAATCAGGGAGCCATGATGTAGCAGCAGGAAAAACTGAATGTTCTGACAAGCATGAAGTATTAACTTGAACTTGGACAGATGAGTGAGCTTGTGGGTTTCTCTGTTTTGAAATGTTCTTTGAACTTGAATATCTATAAGGACACCTGCCAGCTGAATGACCCATTTTCTTACAGATTTGACATTCAACCGTGGAGCAATCAATCCACTATGATGGTGATCTAGCATGAGTGTAAGTAGAGACACTAGAAGTGTTAGATCTGGATGAACCAGCCCCAGATGAAGTAGATTTAGAAAAGAAAGTTGAGTTAGTGATTGATTAAAGAGAAGCAGTAGTCTCAAGATGCTGAGATTTAAGCCACTGCTCATGAGTTAAAATATTATCTTTTAAATTAGAAAAGGAGATCCGAGTCTCACGATTATGTATATCAATCACAAAACTATCGTAATCTCTACCTAAGCCATTAAGTACACACATCAATATATGGATCTACAAATTTTTCATTAATAGCTGCTAAAGAGTAAGTTATACTTTTAACCTCTTGACTGAACTCAGTAGCAGGACGAGATCCTATCTTGAGAGTTTGTAGTTGAATACGTAGCATAGATCGACGAGCTGAGAACTGATTTGAGAATTATTTAGCAAGATAATCCCATACCTCAGCTGCAGTGGTGCATCCAAGAATAAAACAAGATAGAGAATCAGAGAGAGTAGTATTAAGACAGCTTTGAACATAACGATCCCATTTTCTCCATTTAGCAAAGGACGAGTTAGGTGAAACAGTATCTCCATCTTTGGTAAACTCTGGTGGTGGTGTAATGGTTCCATCAACATAACCCATCAGATCTGTACTTATAAAGATAGATTCCATCTAATTTTTCCATATTAAATAATTTGAATCATCTAGTTTTAAAGTAATAAGGTGATTAATATTATGAAAGGGAAAGGATAGAGTAGTCTCATAGTGAGGAGACGGAACATCAGACATTATTGAAGTAAAGAGAAGTACATAAGGTAACATAGTTGTCCAACAATAACAAGAGATGAAGGACCAATAGATCTCAAGGTAAAGTAAAGTAGATATAGAAGGTTGAGTAAATCAGACGTAAAGATGAATCTGAATCACAGGAGATAATATTGAATGTATGTAAAGTAAGGTAGTTGTTGAAGAAGACGTAAGGTAGGCGAAAGCTAAGATAAGAGAAAACCCCAAAGGTCAGGTTCACAGGATAGACCTTTCTCGTGATACCATGACAGAAGATAAGAGTACTTCAAAGTAGATTGATTTAACGTGCCAGTACAAGGGAAGAGTTATCCAATATAAAGGAACAACTCAAAGAAAATAAACTATTGAAACCCTAGAGCAGTAATAAATACAGTAGTAAAATTGATAACAGTAACAAACACAAAATAAATAAGAGTATAACTACACACTCCTATTACACCATAAGATAAGGCGCACCTTGAACTTTTTTCTTCTAACAGATATATTTGTAATTTATAAGAATATGGAATGCCTAATTTTTGGATCAATTTTCTCATTTTTTAAGTCGGATCAATTTTTATCAAGTTTATACAAGGGTCTGTGTCAAAAAATAAAATAAATATACATGTATAAGCGCAAAATGTACACGTAAAACTTGTTTTAATTCTAACCTCACTTTTATCTAAATTTGATAAAATTAACCATGAGACAAATGTGCCAAAACCTATTATACATATCGGAAAAAAAAAACTAAAATCTGTATGAATTATGTATTCAAATTTCGAAATATAAAATAATAATTTATATGCTTGGGATCTACCGATCTAACGCTTGGAAATATTATATGGTTTTGGTAAACCTCAAGCAGGCAGCTGTGTTAATTTAGATGTGGATGAATTTCGATGATCCTAGTACAACAACTAGAGAAAATTAGTTTCCAAGATTTTTGTTCTAGAAGTTCACTACGCATGTAACTTATTACATAGAGATTTTGGGCGAAATATCACCGGACATGCAACTTTTCATATAGACATTTTTGGTGAAATATGTGATTTTAAGTCATGCAATAGTTTTTTAGTTTAAACCAAAACTGCAAAAAAATAATAATAAAAAAATTACATTCTGTCGAATTTACAAATAAGGGATTTTGTGTTGCTTTGCATGATCTATATCACAGGTCGGATTGTATGATACAAAAATGATTTTTTTTTAGTTGTGGTGCAAACATCGAACGAGTCACTAGGTAGCTTCTAGGCAATATGATAAATTTTGATCACTCACATATCCTTAAGCCAGGAGCAGGGGCGGAACCAGTTGAGAGCATGAGAGTGCATCGCAACTGGCACCCAAGCCAAAAATCCTAAGAAAATTGGCTGGCCCTCTAAGTCCATTTATCCTTACTTGCTCCTGTAGGGCAAGTAAAATTTGGTACACTCACAAGTAATTTGGTATGTCCTATAGGGCATCATTTCCTAAAGCGTTTGCGATAGTGAATCCACAACTTTTATCTATCTGTGTTTTGTTGCAGTAGAATCATAGAGAAGAAGAAAAAGAGGCAGAGAAAGAGAGGGATTTCTATTCAATAGAATAATTAGGTTACACTACACGAAATCAGCGAATTTGTAACGTTGAAAAAACGTTAGTATCTATATATTGTAACATCAAAAAAATGTTGGAAATGTGCCGTTATTATTAGTGTAACAATATTTTATCAACGGTTCATTTTGTTACAATAAATTTTTATTAAATAACGGTTTCATTTGTCGGAATAAATATACCAACGATTATCTTGTCATCACAAGATTTATGTGATGTCATTTTGTTGTAACAGATAGCAGTTGTTGTGAGATCGTAACGGTTAGCTTGTAACAGTTCGGTGTAACAGATACTGTAACGACGAATTTGTGTGTAATGGTTGACTTATTGCCACCTGTCATTCCTTGTAACAACTATATAACAACAATTGAAATCTTTGTTTAGTTGATTGTAGAAGATTGGATTTAACAGTTAGTGTAACGATTAATAACCATGACAACTCAGTGTAACGGTTTCCGTACGACACGTGTCAATCGGTTGTAACGTGTAATGTAGCAACTCCAACCGTTGACGATTGCTTGTAACATTTAGGGTATAACAACTTGCTCTAACAATTCGATTCGTAACAGCTGACTGTAACGTTTTGTCGTTTTTCACGTGTCTATCATTTGTACATTTAGACTAACGTCCGTAGACGTTGACGATTGATTATAACAGTAATGAATTTTCCAGGTGTGCTAATTACTAACATATTTTATAACGTTGATTCGACGTTGGTAAAAAAAAATAGTTATAAAAAAAAAATAAAAAAATAAAATGTTATAAATAAGCTCCCGTAATTGGACCCTGCAATGCAATGCAATCCATTTCTGAAGCTGCAATCATTATAGCAGCACAATGAATTCATTCATTCACAAATCCATACAACAACCAATTGAACCAAGGTTTGTCTCCTCATTCATTCACTTACGCAAGTATATACGATTATCATTCTTACATTGAAAGAACTTCTTAATCCTAAAAAAAAAACATGGTTCCCTATATGGTTATAATCAAATGACAAGGGTTGTGTTTTTCAGCAATTTCTAAACATAAAAGTGTTGTTCTGCATTATACCTTGGCTGGAAAAAAAAATGTTGTTCATGATCAGCCAAAAGAAGTCATCTTTTGACATCAGAGTATCCTTAACCATCTCATGGCATCATCTATTTCCATCGATTCTAGTATCCTGACAAAACAACAAAAACAAAACAGAAACTAAAATTAGAAACAACTCTCATGGGAGACAAAGATTCATTCAGTAATTTCTTCAATTCATTGTCATCCTTGAATATATACATTCTCATTATATACCAACTAATTTAAACAAGATTTGTCTCATCATTCATTCGGATACCTAAGTATATGTGAGTGAAACAACTGCTTGAGGTAAAAAAACATATATGGTTCCCTATGTTATAAGAAAATGACAAGGTTGTATGTTTCAGAAGTTTCCAATATAACCACTATCAGTTAGACATTGAGTCTTGATAGATTTAATAAGTGGTGTGGCCTTATTGCGTAAGAAAAGTGAGATTCGACTTAAGTACTTTAGAGTGAATATATGTTATGTTTCAGGGGGGATGATATATTTTTCATCCAGATATATCTCAAGTGCATGCTTTAGAGAATTTATGTCCCGTGTGAATGATGTACTTTTTATTCCATAAACACATACATGATCTAGTTCAAGTAAATAGTCAATTGGCCCGACAAAGTTCTTCTTGTCATTATAGTTGATGTCTAAAGCATGATCTTGTAAATACCTTCGAGCTCGTCAACGCTATTAGACTAGTCAAGAGAAGTCTTAGCCAATAATAACTCGATTAATTTAACATGAAGGTTAATTAATAGGAATTAATCTAACAACAATCTAGACACGAAATTAGTACCGTTGAATTTATCTCAAAAAGTTATACGAAATGGACTACTCAAGTGTGTTATTCAGACACCGGATGAAGAAGATATCATCAGATTATTACGAAGAGTTGAATCTTAACCTCATGACTGCCCTTATCCATTTCTCGGGTTCTTTTAGTACTTTGGTCGTCCTTATCCCATTCGAACCGAGAAGATAAACTCATTTTATCGTATTTTTTATCTTTCTTCTTCTTCATTCTATTTCTCTGTTCTTCTTCTTTTTTCTCTGCAAATTCTTCTCCCACCCGTATCAATCGATGGAGCAGAAATATTTAGTTAACAATTGAATCAGTGAAGGTCAGAATACACTGAATTATTGGTGAAGATCGATATGTAGTTGATTTAGCTTCAACAGAAAAAGGGGTTTCAGAGATTTGGCATTAGGGTTACCTATTTGATTAACATTTTGAAGGTTATGAGATGTGAATCGAGTTACTGATAGATGGATAAGAAGAGGGTTGTTGTTGTGTTGTTTCGGTGATTGAATCAAGAGTTAGGGTTTCTCAAAGTTGAATTAGGTTTTCTGCATGTTGTGTTGGAATTCGGTTTGAGTAAGAATTAAGAAGATATATACATAATTAGGAGATGGTCTGCTTAATTGAAGAGTTAATTGATGTTTTGGGTTTGAATTAGAGAGTGAAGACAATTAGGGTTTATGTGTTCTTCCCCAAATTATAATTATGGTTTCAGTGATGAGAATTGGGGTTTCTGGGACATGCTGATGCTAATGATTCAAGATGGAGTAGACGATGATTTTGAAAGTAATAGATGGGTTTTGGTGTTGATTCAAGACTAAAGTGAAAATGGTAAGTTGAATTAGAATTTATGAATTTAACTTTGAATTGTTGAGAAACTGATTTGACAGTTATTTGTGGATGGGTTTGTGTTGAGATTGAGTTAAAATAATGATATAGAATTTGTTATATCTTCTTTGTGAAGTTGGGTTGAACTTTGATTGAAGTGTGGAGTTAGAGATGAACTGGTGGAGGTTTAGGAACTAAGGGAATTGGTGGAAAAGATTGTATGGATGATCTGTGCACTAAGATATAAATACCTTGTGGAGCATACATTTTGTTGGTAGTGGTTGTTTTAAATTACATGGAGGAGGAATTGTATTACAGAGGACTGTTGGTGTTTGCAATGAAGAGTTGGACATGATGTTTGGGTTAAAGGTAAATTATGAAGGTGGTGAGGTAATTAGGAATGAAGAGGAAGTGTGTGTAGTTAAAGTATTTAGTGAGTTATTGCAGGTGGTATCTAAGGATGGTAGTATTGTTTCTGTAGTGGAGTTCCTGAGTTTTTATCCCAGATAATGAATATGTGTGTTTGTTGGGTGATAGAACTAAACTTGGTGATGCTGTGAGAATGAGAATTGCTCTGGGTTGGAGTTGAGGTTTAGATAAATTGGTTTAGTTGTGAACCTGAAGTTGCAGTTCATGAAGAATTGTGATTATAGAATTATAGCTAATAATTGTTGTGAGAAGCTTAAAGCTGCAATTGCAGGTAAATAGAGTTTGTAATTGATGTAATGAATTATTTGAAGTTGATCTGGAATTAGAGTTTTGTGTGTATAATGTTGGGTGTTATTCCCTGAATTTTCGTTGAAGGGTGATGGAACTGAGATGCAATGATGCAAGTCTGAATTCAGGTTGGTAGTGATTATGAAGTTGTTCTCTATTTGTAATGAAGTTGTAGAATTCTTTTAAAATGAATAACTGGTGTAATGATCAACTGAATAGAACCAGCATGGTTGTGATCTTCTAACTCTAATAGAGTTGAAGTTTGTCTGCAATAGAAGTATGCATGTTAGTCATCCGAGTAAGTGTAGCTGACTTACCTGACTCAGACCTCTGACTGAGTTAACTCGTTAACTAGACTTGACCAGAGATGACTCAGTGAATCATGACTGAGTCGAATCAGACTTTGACTCAGTTGACTTGACCTTGACCATTTGACTTTGACCATGGACTTTGACTGACGTTTACTGCTAGTTGACATGTGACTGTTATTTTGACCGTTAGAGACCGAATGTTGACCAATTAGACTGGGCCTTAAGTTAATGGTCTTGTTTAGTGGACTTGGACTTAAAATCATTAGTTAGACTTGTGAGAGTCTTGTATGAGCCTTTTGGCTAAACTCTTAGAGTGTTTGTATGATTAATAGTTAGATATTAACAACGATAGATTCGGAGGATGAACCAGTGGATCGTGGATCTCAAGGTAGGCGTGGCCTGTCATCAAAAGAGGTGGGAATACATTTGACACTTTTTTAATCATTATTGTTGTTTTAGAAAAGTTTATGTTTAACAAACTCATGCATTTTCTGTCCGTGCATTCCATGCTTTGTTTAAAATGCATTATAATAATCCTGTTAATTCTGTGAATCTTTCCACGATTTGGAAAGGACTTGTAATGTGTTGTTGTCAATATGAATTGTTATGGGAAATGAGAATTTCCACTTGTGGTATATAGGATACGCTCTTTCACATTTATACCTACTTTAATTCTGATTTTATTGTTTAGAGTTGGTCACCATGGTCTTGGTGGCATCCATAGCTATATAGGTGTGAATTGCCGGTATTTAGGGGTTCACAACCATATTAGTACATTGTTTGACGAAGGAGTTTGTTCCATATACATGTATGATTATTTCAGTGACTTAGTCATTGTTTAATGTTTCGGAAAAACATGTATTGTTTTCCAACTCTTGCCTATGATTACTTAGAAGTTAAATGTTAATTATTCCCACTTTCGGTTTCAGTGACAGATCAGAGTTCCGCAGCGAAAGCTCCGAGAAGTTAACTTCATTAGTTGATTATATTTTGATATGTTTATTATGTTGTATATTCTATTTGTAAACCAAATGACTATTTTATATGTATCATTGGACATAAGTTCTTGTATATATATTTCTGAGCGGGGTTAGCTTTGGGTTAAGTTTTTGTAGCATATTTCTTAATTGAAAGTTTAAGTGTTTAATTTGGATTCTTAGTGCCTCTTATTTAGTTAATCTCTTGGATTAGTAAGCTGCTAGCTTAGGGGGTGCTACAAATCTCCTCTAGAAATTGGTTGCTAATATGGTACATGCATTACATTGCATATACCAACACCTATAAAAATGTTCATTTCCAACTCTTTCGCATGTTCTATTATACCAATATTTGTATGATTTAGCACGTCTAACCCTCTGTTCTTCGAGGTTATTTTCATATTTATCCTTGGAACAATTACCTCAAGTTGAGAAATTTCTTTTTCCCGATGTAAACATTGTTATTTAAGAGAATCTCACATGCCTCCCAACCACTTACATCGGGTTGAATAGCTTACTAAAGACCGTGAATCTCTTGTTAACATACTTCAACATCTACTATTACTTTAGTATAATGGATGAAGTTGAAAAGATAAAAATGGAAAGATTTTTTTGACTCCTGTCACCTTTTGTAAATCTCTTGTAGACACAAATGACTTATGTATCGGAGGATTCTTAATGGTGCTCAAGTAGTACTTCTTAGTCCAAAATGTCAAATTCTAATCGAGTTGGTTTAGTCAAAACCCAGTAAACGGTTTGGTCAAGGACCGGTCCATTGTGTTGACTAGGTCATGGTTAACAAAAGTGCATATATATGGTCCATTACTCAGGACCATTGATAATAAACTTGAAACTATTATCATAGAGGCCCAAATATATTGTTAACCCTAATATTAGAAATTTCATCATCCAACTGAGGTGAATTTTAATCATATCCAATGATAGTGAAATTTTTACAGAAGATTCAACAAAAATTTTCTCTAAATATAACAAAATTTCAAGGTAATCCAACGGTTAGATAAAAATATCTACATGACGCCGTATGACTGTTCCAATTCACGTTTCTGTGGATAAACATGGTAATATCACGTACTTTTGAATACTTTTCATGGTTGGATCTTTAGGAAATTTTTATAGTGTCTCAATAAGGACAATATGTAGAATATACTAAAAATACAGAATAATCCAACGGTTATAATTCTAAAAACGTTAAGTTTTATTACGCTGTTACAAACTAGGGTTTTTCTGAACATAGACAGTTTCATTAACATCAGGTTTTGGAGATTGCATCATATTCCAATGTGATTGAAATTTTTGTGTAGTATGTAATACATAAATGGGTTGAACATATTCAAATTCCTTGAAAATGTAACGGTGAAATATGTATGTTTGATAGTCATATATTCGTTGAATTAATATTTACTATGAAAACGAAATTTCTTTGTTCAAAAGAAATATATGTTAACCCATCCATGATGATAAACAAATATGATAAAAACCATGCTAATCTTCAAGAAATAATCCATGACCAATCTTGAATGAAGAAAAAAAGAAATTGCACGCTGGTAGAATCATAGAAAAGAAGGCAAAAGGCAGAGAATTAGAGACGGATTTTATTCAATAGAATAATCAAGTTATATGGATATCATATCCTTTATATATACATGTAAAGGTGAATCCTAGATATCTAGTTGGACCGCACATTTATGGGTCGTAGGCCCTACAACAGGTTTAATTTTTTCGTATGGTAACTTTCTAATTTTCCAAAGGATTTAAGACAAAAGTTATGCTTACTAGTAGGGTTGTCAATGAGTACCCATTACCCGGACCAGGAACCGGATCCTGTAGAAATGGGTCCGGTTATGGGTCCTAAGGTTGGATCCATTAACAACTTTGGAACCGACGGGTAATTACCCGATTGAACCCGAATTTTAACGGGTCCAAACTGGTAATACCCGTCGGGTACCTGCGGGTAATGGGTACTCGGTTAGTCTAACTTTACTTCATCTTTTTAGCACAATTATATGTATTTTGCTAGTTTTGGCTTAGATTTTGTTTCATTTTCATTTTTTTCTTACATTTAATCTTTATTTAGTACATTAATAAAGAAATAATAATAAAATTTTGTAAAATTTTTTTAGGTTCAGGCCAAAAAGAGAAATATATTAAGATTTTGAAGTTTTTTTTTATAGTTTTCTTGATACCCAATGGGTACCCGAAACCGACGGGTACCCTGCATTTTTAACGGGTCCGGTTCTGGGTCCACAAATTTAGGAACCAGACCCAGAACCGTTAGGAACCGGACCCGACTTTTATAAGTAGGGTCCGGGCCTGGGTCCAGTGATACCGGGAGGACCCGGACCCATTGATAGCCCTACTTACTAGCATGCCCTGACAATTAATCCAGGTAGTAGAATAGTCATTTTCATGCAGTAAGATGGTCATTTTCATTTGGTAGATCTTTATATTAAGAGATACAGTAGTTTTGAGATTCATTCACTATCTTTATGAAAAGGAATACTAAAGTGATTTCTTTCAAAAGCATAAAGGCAAAATTGAAAATGACAGTGAAGAAACTGAAAATGACAGTGAAGAAACTTTTCTCAGATAATGGTAACTTTATGTTTTATCCGTGATTACAAGATTTTCATACTTAAAATTAAAAACATTGAGTAAGAAACGTCCCTGTTGGACAGCATGGTTTCATCTATCCTAACCTATCTATATCTCATGGTGAAAAGAATCATGGAGATTTTCTTGGTTAACATAAAAAAATCAAACTAAAAGAGTCTGTCAAAGTGACTAACATGGCTTGCAATGGCTACCAAACAAACACCCTATGAAATCTAGCTAAACCGTGTGAACCTAATTTTATTACATGGTTAGTTTTGGACATAATTAATTGCATGTCCATGACAAAAAGCACATAAACATGAGAAATGCTAAATTGACAATGAGATACTCCGACGAACATCCCGTGTGAGTGAATACTGGAACCATTAGAAAAAAATCCCCGAATTTACAAACGGGATATATCTCCGTTACTCTAGAGTCGACCTAAAAAGGGTCCTAGACAAAGGAGGCTAAGATTCATGGGACACCTTATATTACAGGTGTAAAACGAGTCGGTCCAGCTCAGCACAGCCCACGAAATCACGTGTTTAGCGTGCTATGTGCCGTGATGTGTCGGAGATTATGACGTGTCATGTTGTGTCGTGCTAGAAAGCGTGATGCACTGGGCTGTGCCAGAAAACTAAACGTGCTGTGCTGGGCACATTTATTTTATATGTTCGAATATAAATGTTTTCCAAATATTTAGGTATTACGTGTGTTATTATAAAAATAAGTCAATATAACAATAATAAAATGTCAATAATTAGTTAGAATAATGGTTATTTTGTGAAATATACACAAAATGTGATGTATTTGTGCCATGTAGTGTAGTATTTTATACCTATTATGACGTGCTTTCTTAACGTGTTGTGTTGTGCCGTGCCACGTGCTTATCCGTGCCGCGTGTTGTGCTGGGCTACTGTGCTGATTAGTCAAACCCAGCCCGTCCCATGAAACTAATGTGTTGCGCCGTGCGGTGCTAAGTCACGTGCTGGGCTAGACTGTGCTCAAATTTTAGTGTGTTGTGCTGTGCTCGTGCTGGCACATCCCAATTTACACCACTACCTTATATAGAGAGAAAAAAACAAAGTTATACGGACCGGGTAGGGTGCATGCAGAAAGTGATGTAGTTAATGCAGACGAAAGAGTACTATTGTGGTATATGGCTATATATATATATATGCTTCTGCTGCTTCTGAGATAAGCAGGGAAGCAAAGATCTAGGATCAAATCTATGAGAAATGCTGCTACCTTCCATGAAATATTAAAATACCAAATGTTGGATTTTAGCCTGCATAAAAGAAAGTGAAGTTTATCATTCAAATCAATAGGACAAAAGTAAATTTACTAAAAGTAGTGGAGGTGTAAATGGATTGTGCCGGCACGAGTACATCCCAGCACAGCACGCTAAAACTTGAGCACACCCAGCCCAACACGTTAAGAAAGCACGTCATAACATGTACAAATACACCATATAACAAGGCATGATCAGATAAAAAAAAAAGAGCAAGGCATATCACATTTTTTGTACATTTCACAAAAGAGTCACTATTCTAGCTAATTTTTAACATTTTATGTTGGCTTATTTATAACAACACATATAATACCTTAATATTTGGAAATATATTTCAATATCGTTGTTATAATATCGTCACCTATATTTAACTAGAACATTAATTTACATGACAATAATCCAATTTTATATTTGATGGGCTATTTCTTTTTATTGAATAAACTTGTTAATTTTACTTGAAATAATTTTAAATGATATGATGTCTAATTATATTCTTATGATAATGTCCCACTTAATGTATACATTAAGTGATTTCAAATTATTTATAGCACGTGTGCCAGCACAGTAGCACGACACATTTATTCGTGTATTGTGCCCGTAGATTGTGATGTGCCTACCTTTTGACTAGTAAAGCACAACACGATACAACACGTTTAAACCGTTGGCACAACACAACACGACACATGGCACGTAAAGCACGCGACTTCGTGTGTCGGGTCGACACGTTATACACCTCTAAAAAGTAGTACCACTTTATATATAGGAGGTACGCTTGACTATCAGAAAAAATGACAAACAATTGCTTAGACGACAGACAATCCCTTCACACTTTTATTATCACACTATCTCATACGTTGGGCGTTATTTTCGTGAATAAAAATCAAACCGTAATGGAGTTGAAGATAATATTTTGAGGGTATGTTCCTCTTACCAAGTTCTACATGCCTACCAAAAATTAGCACATTCCGAAATATAAAACCTCTCAATCTACCGGTCTTAATTTCGACGGCCAAAAATTCATTGACTATCAACGACTCATTTTCGAAATAATAGATGGTGGTGTTATACTTCTCGGAATACGTTCATTTTCGGTAGGAACGTTGAGCCATGTAATAAAAATATGTCTGCAAAATATTAGCTTCAAATCCATTACAATTTAGTTTTTATTCGCAAAAATAACGACGAACATGTGAGAACATATGAGATAGTGTGAATAAGACTACCAATAATTACATGTGTTAAACAAACCGGTTCCCAAACTCCTCTGAAACTGCAGAAACCCCAACGTCAAATATTAGATCACACACCAAAATAATGGGAGTATGCGACAGAATCACATGCAGAAGTATAATGTCAAACATCTGTAGTCACTGGAATTGTCCAGCAGAAACATAACCGCTGGTTGTTTTTCAATAGAGATGAAGCAGTAATCCTCATTTTAATGTCTTAATTTGATGCGTTGCGGTAAGAATTCCCTCTAATTAATTCTTCTCAGCTACATTGATTGCTGCTTACAAATAGTATCGATATTGTTATATATATTACCTTGCCTCTAATTTTACTAGTGGATTTTTTAACACTATTAAATGATTTTGCCGCTTGCTAGAATTACTGATGTCAGTGAATCAACTATGGCCTCACAAATGGGCACAGCAACTACAACTTTAATCTTCTGTTTAAGAGGGCAAACCACACAGCATTTGCATTTGCACAAAAAGCCAATTCAATTCACCTGCCACCAGCCACAATGCCTTCCCCACCGGCCACCACCACCTACTTTTCTGTTGGATCTTCTAGCTTTGGATAGAAGGAGGGTCCTAACAGTCCACACACAAACTCTATCTTATGTTCTTTACCTTATTAGCTTAATGGATAATGTTTTCGTATCAAAAACTCAAAAATAAATGATTTTGGCAACAACAAAAAAACGTACAATGAAAATCTTGTCCTAATTAATTGATCGATTAAATTCATATTTTCTAATAGTTGGTTATGATATTATTAGATCAAAAACGTTAGAGCAACGTGCAAGCAAAATTTGTTCCCCAATAAATGACCGGTATATGTCCATGCAACATTATGAACTCTTTATATTTTTTGATGGTATTTTCATTATTAGATATTATCAGTGGCAGAAGCACATTTTTAAGGTGTGTGTTAAAAAAAATCTTATGAAATAACTCTACTTATTTAAGAGCAATTTTGAAAACAATGGAAGCCAATTACCCTGACTTGACCGGACTCCCCCTAAATAAAATAATCATTATAATTGGATTTTGATATTTTATGCTGCAGTTAAGTTAAAATTTAAAAATATGCATCTATCTCTCTCAAATCTAAGGGTGCACAGGAACCGAGCCGGACCGACGGACCGACCCGGTACCGGTGGAACCGTACCTGATTTGGTACCGAACCGAGGAACGGGGTACAGGTACCGGTCCCAAAAATAGGAACCGAGCTCTGGGGGGTACAGGTACACGGTACTGACCTAGTACCGTGCCGAACCGTACCGTCTGTACCGAACAATAGTAGCCGTTATATTTAGGGGATGATAGATCTATAATAACCGTTGGATTAAGCGGTGGTATATAAGAAAGTATTATAGGATAGGGTTCCCATTCTCAATTTCGTTTCATTTTTTGTTTTCGTCTCCTCTCCTCTGTCTCTGAGAATAATAAGAAGCGAAGAACTTCGTTGGATTACTCCTCTCAGTCCCGTTGAATGATAAATCGTAAAGGTGAGTAGATGTTTTTCGAGTATTGGTTGGTAGTTTTACTCCAAATGAATCGTAAAGCTATGTCTGATTATTTTAGGGTTTCACTTTCACAGGGAAAAGATTCAAGGAACTGAACGATTAACCCATCAATCAGATTATCTAAGGGAGTGGAGAAAAAGAAGGAAAAGGTTAGAGATTTGTTGGAGTTGGATGGTGTTATTGTTTTGGAATTTGGATTATGTTGTTGCTAATTAGGGTATTAGTAATTGTTGCTTAGTTCAGATTTCTTTTACAACTTAGATTGATGGGTTTTTGATTTTCTAATTTACTCAATCATTTACTTGCTGTGATTATGATTTAGGGTGTTAGTAATTTGATGATGATTCATGAATCTTCTTATGTTTCATCACCTCTCTGCTTGTTAGTAATTTGTATGAGTAATTCTTTTTCTTTTTGTTAATGAAATTAGGGTGTTACTGTGTTAGTAATTGTTAATGAAATTAGGGTGTTGACTGTTAGTAATTGTTGCATTGTTGCTTAGTAATTGTTGTTAATCAATTGGAATGAAGTGATTTTAATTGTTGCAATGTTTCTTAGATTGATGGGTAGATTGTTGATTAGTTTACTGAGGTTATTTGGAATTGTTTGTCAGTGATGGATGCATCAATTCGGAACATAATATGGCGCCATTTCACTAGGAGAAATGTTGAAGAAGCCACTTGCAATTATTGTGGAAGGACTTATAGGGCTAACAACTTCAAAAATGGAACAGCAGCATTGTGGAAGCACTTTAAGAGATGCACCCACAATCCTAACAGAGCTCACATAATCAATGCTTAGAACTTAGGCTTAGTGGTTTATGTGTAATGCAACTTTAGTATGAATATATGAACAATTTGGAGTGGAAGCACTTTATATGTATGAATATATGAATTCACTTTTACTTTCAGTTTTTATTTCCTTTGTGGTTGTCTTTTATTTTCAGTTTTAATTTCCTTTGTGGTTGTCTTTTATTTTCAGTTCTTACTTCTTCACTTCTTATTCAGTCACCAGTACTTGTGTGAATTTTTCAGTTCTTATTTCCTTTGTAGTTTTCTTTAATTTTCAGTTCTTAATATGTATGAATATTTGATTAGTGTTTGACTGGTTGTCAGTATTTGTGATTTTTCAGTGATCAAGCATGGATGCATCAAGTCAAGCTTATGGAATAGGTACTCCTACACCTTCTTCAGCTGCTACACCTACACCTGCTACAGATACAGTTGTTGGATCCTCTATCCAACCAACAGATGGAGCAGCAGAGGTAGAGGCAGCAGCAGTAGATGGAGAAGCTACTTCTACTCAAATGGGTGGTAAGACAACTTCTAGCATTTGGAATCATTTCACGAGGAAGAATGTTCAAGAAGCTGATTGTAATTACTGCAAGAAGACAATAAAGGCTCATATTGGGAGGAATGGTACAAGTGGAATGTGGAAGCACTTCAACAGATGCAAGAAGAATCCTAACAAGCCAAAGCCAAAAGGACAACAAACTCTGACATTAAAAACTGCAACACTGGGTAAGGATGAAGGTCAGTTAATGTCTACTATTTTCAGTCAAGAAAAATGTAAAAGGGCAGTTGTTGAGTTTATTATAATTGATGAGATGTCCTTTAGAGAAGTTGAGGGTGAAGGGTTTAGGAGAATGATGCATGTCTTAGAGCCTAGATTTGTTGTACCAAGTAGAATGACAGTTTATAGATGTTTATTAGAAATGTATGTGGATGAGAATTAAAAGTTAAAAAATTACTTCAAGTCAAGCAAGCAGAGGGTTAGTTTGACAACAGACACATGGACTTCACCAAATAATTTCAACTACATCTGTGTAACAGTTCATTTTATTGATCAAAATTGGAAATTAGAATAGAAAATTATCATGTTTTGTTAGGTTATTGGTCACAAAGGAATTGATATTGGTGAGATGTTGGAGAAGTGTTTGTCAGATTGGGGGCTTAAAGATGTTTTTTTCTGTCACTTTGGATAATGTTAGTGCCAACAAGGTAGCAATTGATTATTTGACTACTAGTATTGTTTCAATGACAAGGGCAGAAGAGAGAGCAAAGTACTTGCATGTAAGTATATGTTACTATGTATGTTACTTAGTAATTAGGATTATGTTTATTGGTTATTAGTTATAACTTTGTACATCAATCTAATACTTGTTTGAATTCACCTTTTCAGGTAAGTTGTGTAGCTCATGTACTTGCACTTGTGGTAAAAGATGCTGTGAGGGTCTACAACAAATAAATTGCAAGAATCAGGTCAGTTGTCAAGTATATAAAGGGTTCTCCAAGTAGGTTGTCTAAGCTTAGGCACTGTGAAAATCTAGTTGGAATAGAGTCTAAGACATCATTGATATTAGATGTCAAGACAAGATGGAACAACACTTTCTTGATGCTAGAGGCTGCATTAGTGTACGAAAGAGCATTTACTAGGTTAGAAAGGTATGATAGGGAATATATGAAGTTGTTTTTTTTTTCCCAAAAGAGAATGAGAAAGACTTGCCTAATGCTAATGATTTTGATATTGATGTTAATGTTGGTGAAGAAGAAGAAGTTTTTAGTGAAGAAGAAGAAGAAGAAGAAGAAGAACAAGTTGATGTGAAAGGAAAGAAGAAGGCACAAAAGAAGAAGAAGAAGAAGGTGATAGTGAAGAAACCTGCTCCATGTCAAGAGGACTGGGTATTTGCTAGAGGCCTTTTCAAATGTTTTAAGGTATTCTTTGATGCCACTGTTGCATTTTCAGCCTCAACTAAGGTAACAACAAACATTTTCTTATGGCAATTAGTTATCATTTATGAACAACTAGTGGAGTTTAGAGATAATGTAGATGAAGATCCTTTTATTGCTACTATGGCTGGAAAAATGTTTAAGAAGTATAACAAATATTGGGGTGATTATGCAAAGATGAACTCTACAACCTTTTTTGCCATGTTGTTGGATCCTAGGGAGAAAGAAAAAGGACTGCAATTTGCTCTTGAGTGCTTGTATGGGAAGAATTCTTCTAAGGTGGAAACTGTTATGAAGAGTGTAATATTGGATTTTAAGATTCTATTTGAAGAATATAAAGATGTGTACTTAGTTCAGGAGGAGGAGTTAAATAGTTCTACTTCTATTCAGGGACAATCCAAATCAGTGGTAAGTAAACCAGGGGCATGGCTAAGTCGTATGAAAGAGTTGATGTCAAGGAATAAGAGGTTCAAGAGCAACCCAATTGATGATGTGGGCAAAACAGAGTTGGATAAATATTTCATTGACAATTATGAAGAAGGTGAAGGAGAAGATGGTGATGATGATGAGTTTGACTTGTTGGGTTGGTGGAAGACAAATAGTAACAAGTATAAGATACTTGCACATATGGCTAAGGATATACTAGCCATTCCTGTGTCATCTGTTGCCTCTGAATCTGCTTTTAGCACAGGAAAGCGAGTATTAAGTCCTTGTAGAAGCTCTTTATCAACAAGGACAGTTGAAGCATTGCTTTGCACACAAAGCTGGCTAAGGAATCCAATACAACTTGATCTTCTATCTGAGTACATACCAGATGACAATGCTGAAGTTGAAGAAGGTAACATTTTCTCTTCATTACAATCTTTTTCCTTGTTACTTTTTTTTTTAGTAATAGTTACTAAATTGCTTGCTTTGCTATTACTTTTTTTTTGCAGCAATACTGGGACCTATCATCAATAATGCTGCCACTACCAATGTTGTCATTGAATAGATATCCACAAGGACCACAACCACTTCACAGTCTTCACCCTTCACCACTTTAATTATATTTCTAGTTTCTACTTGTTATTTTGTTTTTCCACCAGTGGCAGTGGTGCAGTGCTATGCTACAGGATACAACTACTTGTTAGTTCTTACTTTGGAGTTTGGATTGCTACTTGTTAGTTACTTTGTTATTGTATTGCTGTGTGTGTGTTGTAAAACTGACAGTAAAACATGGTCTTTGACTCTTTGTTATTGTTGTCAGTGTGTTTTTATTTTGATTTTAAGACTCTTGATGTGTGTGTGACTGTGACAGTATAAGTGTAAAACAGGTTGTTTGTTGACAGGGAAAAAGAACCGACTGGTACCGGTACCGTACCTGGTACCGTATATGTACCGAATGGTGCGGAACAAGGTACCCGGTGTGGTACCGGTCCAAAATTTTGGAACCGAGCCTAGGGAGGTACAGGTACTCGGCCTTGGCAAGAACCGAGCCGAACCGTACCATGTGCACCCTTACTCAAATCTGCTTGTTGTCTTCATATCATATTACACACACCACACCCATAATATTACATTTACAGTGTACTTACTGTGCCGTCACTTTCTTTGCCTTAACGCATCAATCTGTATCTCTCTCTTTTTCTCTTTATGGCATATATCTCTTTCAATAACCCCAGTACACACACTTTCACAGATTCGCTTCTATAAAAAGTAGTCGAAGCATACTAGCATAGCATGCGCATTAGACAAGCAAACTAGCTAAACCATATAAGCCTACATTTCTCTCTCAAGTACAAAATAATACTAGTAATAGTAGATACAGTAGTATATATATAGATAGATCAGGTAGTTTTGGTTAAATACACTGCTTAACTAGGTTTTAATTAGACAGTAGACAGCCAGACACAATATCACTATCAGTTTCTTTGATTTATAATGGCTAATTCGAACTACGAATACTGCGGCGACACTGCAGTTAGAAATCACCGAATCCCTTTCCCAACATCGGAAGGAGGAGAAGAACAGCAACAACACTTTGTTAATGGTGGTCCTCACTACCAATTTGACTACTTTGCTGGTCCCCAATTTCCAGGTTTTGTTTTTTTCTTCTATCTTTTTGTAATATATTACGTATGCTTCGCATGTACACGCTAATTCGCTATCAGATACTAACCGTGCGCAACTAATTTGAATAGGATCGGTTGGGGCAGAGATGATGAAACTGTGGTCTAGTTGTGTGAATGATCACGAGGCTGAAAATGATGGTGGGCTTCATGAAGCAAACATCATTAACAACCAGGTGGATCTGAGAAGAAAGAAGATAAAGTTGACAAGTGAACAAGTTGAGGCATTGGAAAAGAGTCTTCAGGAGGATATACAGATGGAGCAACAACAGACAACTGGTAGCACAATCGAGCTTAGAAAGAATAGAGTAAAGTTGGAACCAGAGAGGAAACTGAAGCTGTCTAAGGAACTAGGACTTCATCCTCGTCAAGTTGCCACATGGTTTCAAAATCGACGTGCAAGGATGAAAGGAAAGCAAGTCGAACGACTGTACAATGTACTTAAGCAGGATTACGAAGTTGTCTCAAGGGAAAACCAACATCTTCATCTAGAGGTTAGTAGCTATAGCTACCGATATGAATGAAATTTATGTGTGTGTATTGACTATTAACAGGTGCATATTACATGTACATACATCAGGTTATTGAACTGAAGGACAAGCTTGAGGTTTGCCGGTCTAGGCAAGCTTCTACACGAAACACTGAACATGGGTCCCTACTGCAAGCTCAGTATAACTTTGACTCCGGGAGTACAAGGAAATATGTTGCAATTCAATGCACAAATGGTATAGAGCACGGTAACTCAAACACACAGATTCCCGAGCACGACAATTATTTGTGCAGCGATGAAGCGGACTATTACTCAACAGCCTCATTTCCCTATGGTTGGGGTGTTTCGCCTGAGTATCCCTAATAAGCCGAAAGCTATAGCATAATGTTCGTTTAGTAGGACTTGGCTTAATGAATCTAAAAGAAATTTTCTACCTATATTGAGTTGGATGTACGGGTTATGGCTTTAATCTGTAGGAAAAGCAAGTGGTACATCCACTTGGCTCTGGCTTGCGTACTAATTTCTAGTGTATTAACTAAGCAATCTTTAATTGCTCAGCTGAAGCATATGTACCTTCTGCTGATTTTAAAGCAGACAATTTAATGAAAAGAGTTGCTTCTTCTAGTAACATAATTTGTTTTCCACTGATCACTAACCTGTCTAGCTCATTCTATTTTTTTTTTTTTTTTTTTTTGGACGGAAAAGCGAGTTCAATTTTGTGCACACTCCTTTAAAGAGTGTGCACGAAACAAACAAATATGATTGGTTCTCATAAATAGATGGTTATCTTAAGTTATTGAATTAATTTTAATTTAATTTAAATCTTAAAAAGGCAATCATATATATGTACATATCTATAATCCTCTCCTTATTTGTAGCGTCTTCAATGGAAGAAATACGTAACAACGAAATTAATCTTAACCATGCCCTGTGTTGATAGTTGCATTACCATGAAATCTGTCTGATGCATCTTTCTTCGAAGGTTTCTCAAAGTTCCCGCTTCACCTTACAAGTGCCTTTTTGAATCTAAAGGTATACAAATTTGATTTCATTAGTCCTCCTGAGTTATAAACTAAATAAATCATCTTAAATCCATCAAAATGATCATCAGTACACATCAGGAGGACATAATTCATGGAACGCATACAAAAGTACATGTCCATCAAATCCAATTCATCATCTCAAACTCAAGCTATAGTAAATCCGGATTAAGTGAAAATAATCGTATTGTGGGTGAGAAATAAACTGATCGCCACCATCACCAGCAAATGCATTATCTTTTGGTTCTGTGGCAACAGTTATCAATAGCTATGTTTCTTGCAATGGCAATCTCTAAACATTTTGTGAGACAAAGAAAGCAACACTTCGCTATTCAGGCACATAATACTTCATCAGCAAGCCATGATCATGGAAGTTTCTTGAACAGAACCGGCAATTTCCCGACTAAAACCAAGCTTGATGGCAAAAGTCCACAAACTGGTAAGCCTAAGAAAAGGAAAAAAAAGGAAATGAGAGGATGTACTTACTGTTGCATCTAATAATAATTAGTATGATGATCAATAACATCCCCCGTTTTTTTTTTAAACTGACTCGATTCATCATCACTTTTTTGTTAACAAATTTACGATCTCTAGAAATACAATATTTTAGGCATTATTAGATATTGTATATATCTTGTTACCTTTAATAAAGATTTATATAAAATTAAAATTAAAGAAAATTAAATTCTTTCGGTTAGTTAATCGGCTGTTGAGATAAGCCAATAGGATCATTTTGTTTTGTACACACTCGTTAAAGTAGTGTGCACAAAATTGGACTCAGGAAAAGCTGTCCTTCTCATTCTTAGATGGCTCCATAGGTGCTCAATATGGTAATAACACGTCCACCCATGTCCGTGATTTGAGATCTTTGGTTCTAGCTTAAATAAGTTAGCTTTTTCTTTTTTCAAAGAAAAAAAAGCCTCGCACTTTTAGGGGCGACTCAAACGCAATTAGGGGCAACTTTTTTATTCCCAACCCAGAGGCAACGTTAAGGGATGTCCAAAAACGTGGATATTACGTTAATGCCCTTATATAATCGGAGGAAATTTTGTGTCCGATTGTGTAATACTTAATCGGAAGGTTAGTAACGCTATTTGACTACCGATTAATATAGATTTTGTGCCAAACGCGAATCTTGGTCCTATAACAATCGGTAGTAAGAATAACCTCACTATTCTACCGATTATAGTATCTCCCAAAGAAGAGTTTTGGGGCAACTTTATAATCGGTAGTCATATTAACTACCGATTATTATAGTTCTCAAATTCATAAAATTTGAGAATTTTCTCAAACCAAAATTTGGGGCAACTGTATAATCGATAGCTAATTACCTTATTTGGCTTCCGATTATATAGTTGCCCCAATAAAAAAGCATCGTTGGAACTCTAAACCCTATATAAGGATTGTATCCTTGTACCCTCTGATATGGGACATATACGGGGTATTCGGGTGCATTCCAAAATATGGCTAATATTTTGGATATCTTTTAGTTTTAGTATTTTAATTATTAGGATAATTACTTTCTTGTTTAGGTTTATCTTGTTTTATGAGAATAATATATTCTCTTAGGCCAATTTGGTAACATTTGGATTTCTAGGTTTAGATGTTTGAGGCTATAAATAGCATATTCCATTATCTTGTAATTCAGCTTGGATTAGCTCGTATTAAAACTATTGTTTGGTTAAAACCATGTCTTCTTCTCTTTGAGAGATTTGATCACCTTGATCGTTTATCATTCGCTTTGCTCCTGGATTGGAGTTGATTATCGTTATTAGGTCCTATTTACCGGAGTGGATTCTCCGCGTGTCGGTTTATTTCTAAATCGTTTCCGCTGTGCCATATTAGGTGATTACCAGAGCAGGCTTTTCCTGTGCTGTGCATCTGTGGGTTTTTACCAGGAAGGATTGATCGAGGAGTCTCGTGATATCTAGGTTATTTATCAAAAAAAATAAATAAAAAATAAAATAAAGATCTGTTGATTGTTCAGCCGGGTATCTCAGTTTTGGTACGTATCTCCTTCATCTTTATTTACTGTTGTGTTACGTCAATCTGTGAAACTTTAGGGTTGTAGAGTTGTGTGGTGTGGGATATACTTTCCCTTTCTGTTTAGAAGAGGATAAGTTGATTGGGGTTCTTCGGTTACTACTTAATTAACTTAAGTTTAACCCATTAATTATTACCCTATTGTTCTTATTTTTCATAAGCCCATTTGTTTTCGTATAATACAATGAGGTTACATTGAACATTGGTTCCACCGAGTCTAGTTTTCAAACTTTTCCGTAACCAACAGGTGCCTAGGTGAGGAATTTTATATATATGCAAGAGTCAAGATGCAGGAACAAATCTATACTTTTCGTGGTCGATACATACTTCAAAAGAGGCTGTGGGATTTTATTATCGATGGTGGTTGTAAAAAAAATTTGGTTTCCATTAAAATGGTGGAAGCTTTAGGTTATGAGATGGACTGGTATCCCGTACCAGACCAGATTAAATGGGTGACCAGCGACGAATGCGTAGTCACTTGTTTGGGTGTTTGGAAAATCCCTATAGCAATCGGTAAGTGTTACTCCGACACAATATTTTGTGAAGTAGTTGATATTGACGTTTGTGATGTGGTGTTGGGTGCTCTGTGGTTATTTGACGTTCGAGCAAGTTGTCATGATAACATTTGTGAATTTGTACGGGGAACAACAAGAGTCAAATTAATGCCTGGAAAACGACCACCTGAAAAGTCGAAAGAAATGTCTTTACAAAGGGCACTTTATACATCAGATGAGGCTGAGTTGAAAAAAAATCTTGGTGGAGTTGAACATAACAATATTAATGATGTCCAGGCAATTAATCAAGTGATTTGGCAATGAGATGCTTAATCAAAGTTTGCCCCAAATGGATGCGGTTGTGGTGACAATTCCCTAAAGCTCTTATGAGGATCGCTCTTATGAAGTTCCTTTGGGTTTTTTCTGTATACCAACCGTCGACTGCCGACAAGATTTTGATTGGATGGTTTCGTGTGATTCCTTACACAGTAAAGGCTGGGACAAACACCGAAAACTGATGCGTGTAATGAAGACTGGGAAATTGAATTCTTGTGCAGAATGGCTAGTTATCCCGATGCATAACTCAAGGGAAAGCTGTATTACTAGTGGAAACTCTAAATTTCTCTCGTCGATTTGTCATTTTCTGTGTAAACTCGATACGTGTTTTCTCGCAGTAGGGGAGCCTGATATGGGACATATACTGGTTATTCGGGTGCATTCCAAAATATGGCTAATATTTTGGATATCTTTTAGTTTTAGTATTTTAATTATTAGGATAATTACTTTCTTGTTTAGGTTTATCTTGTTTTATGAGAATAATATATTCTCTTAGGCCAATTTGGTAACATTTGGATTTCTAGGTTTAGATGTTTGAGGCTATAAATAGCATATTCCATTATCTTGTAATTCAGCTTGGATTAGCTCGTATTAAAACTATTGTTTGGTTAAAACCATGTATTCTTCTCTTTGAGAGATTTGATCATCTTGATCGTTTATCATTCGCTTTGCTCCTGGATTGGAGTTGATTATCGTTATTGGGTCCTATTTACCGGAGTGGATTCTCCGCGTGTCGGTTTATTTCTAAATCGTTTCCGCTGTGCCATATCACCCTCTATGGAACACAAATACCTTTTAACTATTTCCAACTTCATCTTAAACATATTGGCCCAACCATTCATTAATCCAACGGAGTTCACGATTGAAGAAGATTTATCTTTATGTAGGCGCTACGTTAAATTCTATCCGAGACGGGGAGCAGATGGAGGCAAGGAGGCATAATGAGTATGAGTTATTTGGGGAGAATTCACGAAAAATTCTGCGCCGACACCGGTAACCCAAACAACCGTCACTCTGCTGATCTTTTCTGCCGGATTGGTTCAATAAACGGACTCGTCGGAGAATTTATCGATTTAACTTATCTTGTGAATCAATATCGATTGAGGGGTGAAACCAATGATGAGGTTATAGAACAATCTCACGGGGAATGGCGGAGATGGAAAAGATTAAGCTTCCGTTATGAAGATCATTTTAGAATCGTTATGGCGATGGAAAGATTTAATCCGTTTAGGACTCGTCCAACACGTCCACGACGCTAATCACAATACATTGTAATAGAATTTGTGGAAGTTCAACGTAAAATTATGATGATGTTGAGGTGATACCGTAATGAATTTCCAAAAAATTATGACAATCATAAGTTTTTGTTATTTATGTAACTACCGATTATACTCCAACGACTAATTCGTTCAAAAGAAACTATCCGTGCCTCGAAAACCGCACAAAATAGGTAGCTAATACATATTGATAAACCTCCGAATATACCACTCTAATGAAACTTTGTACCCTGTTGACAAAACAGGCTATAATCGGTAAGTACACAAGTATCCTAAGATTCTGAGTATACATAATCGGTAGCTTAGGTTAAAGAATTTTTTACCGATTATATGTAATAATTGTACGCAACTTCAGTACAGTCTTGTAAAGTACGCATCAACGGCCATTTTGTTTTTAAAAAATAGACTTTAGGGATCTCATCTATATAAGGAGGGTAAACTCTTCTCATTTATGCAGCAAACAACACATATATAGCATCGTGTATTATACAAATAGATTTTCCATTGTCTACTCTTGTTAATTCATTCTGTATCTCAACTTACTAGCATGGAAACGTTTGACGCAGCTGAAGATTTGGTCATTGTGAAAACCTGGTATCATGAAACAAGACGTGAAGATGTCATAGCGGGAAGGTTAACACTCGAAGTCTTTTGGGCGAGGGTATATAGCCAATTTGTGCGAGAGTATGGAAATACAAAACAAAGATCACTCCAACAAGTTCATGATCATTTCTGACTTGTCCAAAAAGGGGTAAATGATTACATAACGATACAAAAGAGGATGTTTAACAATCCAACAATTTGTAAGTATGGCCTAAATTCTTTATTTTTAACACCGGGTGTCTAATCTTTCTTACTAAAACGAACTTGGCATTATTTTGTATTTGTTTATGTAGGAGGCACTCGCAAAAAGACAGTACTTGGTGGAAAAGGGTGAAGAATTCACTTATGATGGGAATTATGAATTCCTGAAGTCCCTGACCACAGTATAAATATTGATTGATTGTTACAATCGAAAGTTATTGTTTTATATTGTCCACCGATTCTAGGTAGATTTTCACCTTTTTATGTCAGAGTTTGGTAATAATCGGAAGTATATGTTCTATGTTGTCTACCGATTCTGGAAAAAATTTCAATCTTTTTTCAGAGTTTGGTGACAATTGGATGTTAATATAAGATGTTATATACCGATTCTGGGGAATAAATTTCAGTAATTTTGTTAGACTTGCAATCAGACGATAAATTAGAAATTTTAATAACCGATTATAATATTGATGGAGTCTGTTTACAAAAGCATGTATAATCGGTTGATATATTTATAATATAACTACCGATTATAGCTTTATACTTCACAGATCATTCCAAAAAATTCCAAAAAATACATCTTTCGCAAGTAACGATCATTCATCTTCATCATCCGAGGGAACCAATTCAAGTATGCCTTCCGAAAAGTTTATTTTCATGACGTGATCCCAATCCAACATGTTGGTCTCATACTGTTTCAACCAATCCTTACAATGATTCGTTGGGAAGTAATCCGTCGCACCACCCAACGAAGGTAACGGGCAATCTCTCTTTACTCTTAAACCCATAAAATGCATCTCATTCACAAATTCCATCACAATTCTTCTATCTTTACCCGAATCATCGCAAACCGTCCTTGTAGGTGCAAACGTAAAGGAATGTCCATACTTAGGAAGAACAAAGAAATGTACCACGCAATTCAAAATGTCTGCTAAGATATATCTATATGAAGGCATTCTCATCCAATACTTGGATCCGATAGTCTTTAATCCCTTTCGGCACTTTACACGCACAACTAAGTTTTTGAACTCTAGCTCTTTGTCGTGTCTATCTCTTTGCTTTATCATCCCCATATAGAAATCCTTGTCCTTTATTAGTTGTACCTCCATCTTAGTTCTTAAATATTTCCATTCGGTGACATTTTCATCCACGACCTCTCCAAAGTTACCAATTTGTTCCGTAGCGACGTGAAACCCACAATTACCATCCCCATCCACCTCGTCGGTGGAAAAAACAAATAAAACAATGAGGGGAGGGAGTTGTTTCATATATTATTCTATAATTGTATACCTTGATCGCATGGGTCTTCCATGAAAATCCCTAGGACAACGAAGAGTACCATACTTCTCTCTTATAGTCACCATTTCCGTTGATTGTGTTTCTTGGAAGTTGATCATTTGATCTATAACTACGGATGTAGTTTGGGTATCCACTAACACAACTTCTTACACCACCTCGGCTTGACTTACTTGAGAAGGCTTCGTAGAGACATTTGGCCCCACTTGTCGGTCGGTTGGTCCACTTTTATCTTTTCTTGGACGACCTCTTTTCTTGGGTTGCGACTCATCCTCAAATTTGGCTTCTGAACGCTCATGCCTACACAAACACCTTCTCCACAATCACATCCTAAAATTCAACCTACTGTTGAACCAGAAACACCAGAAGATAGAGTTATGGAAGTTGGATAACTCAATTGTGCGCAAAGAGAAGCCGAAAAGAAAATTCCTCCTCGGAAGAAGGCGAAACACCTTTCCCAAAAGAACTCAAGGTGAAGGATATTACAGAAGGAACAATCCTTGGGATGCCGGCTGATGGAGGATAATTGTTATTTGGATACAAAGATACATGGGCAAGAGAAATATATGAAACTGAGGTAATAATCATATCCATTTTATTTACGTATTTTCTTGAGGTTGGTAATAGTTTTAAGGGTTATAAGTTTAGGTAATTCTAATTATTTTTTAACTTATCCTGTGTATAATAGTATCATTTCGATGCGGTTCGTTTACTCAAACCCACCGCCGCACCACCTAAAATGCTGGAATGGCCTTTATCCGGTGAATGTGAAAGGTTCAAGACAATTATTGCAAATTCTGGGTTGGCTAATGATGTTGAAAACTCTATGCTGGAACATGACCGGGTAGCTATATCGGCATTTTTGGAGAGACTTTATCCTGAGACCGACACCTTCCATATGACATTTGGAGAGATGACGATTACCCCATATGATGTTGTGAAGAATCTTAGACTCCCTGACCATGGAAAAGGTGTCAGCTCTGAGTTCACAAAGTAGTTGGAATGGGCCAAACTTTATGCTCTAACTAACAAGTGTTTTGGTTGGGATGAAGAAACATCAAAAACTGATTTCAAGAGATTAATGGGGTATAGAACCAGAAAATTCAACATTAGTACTCTGATGGATATGTTCAGGGGCACCAAGGCAAAAGAAGAGAACATAACTTGAAATGATGAGCAGGTGAACCATGCGGCCACCGCATATATCCTATGTGTATTGGGATGTGTCATTTTCCCCAATACTAGTGGCAATCGGGTTGACGCCCACCTTTTACAACTTCTGGATCTCCTCAATTAAGTGCATGAGTACTCTTGGGGCACGGCATGCCATGCATGGTTGATGGAAGAGTTGAGAAAGGCGTCGAGGATTGGAATTAGCCAAGTGGCCGTGAACGTGAGTCTACTACAGGTATTTTTATTAAATCTGCATACTTGGTTATTTTTTTATTTTTGTACCATTGAAGAATCAATTTCATAAAACTTTCAAAAATGTCAATATAGACATGGATCTACGACCACTTCCCTATCTTGGGATTGGCCATTGAAAACCCGGCGTGGGCGCCAGGTCATCCTAGAGGAAAAAAGTACGTCTTCGATGACAACCATTCTAGGACAAAGGAGCAGCATCTGATTCATTTGAGGGAGGTTTTGGACTCACTGAAAGCCCAAGACGTATGCTTTTATCCATACAAGGAAGACCGAGCTAGTGGAAATATCGCAAGTCAGTCCGATTTGGCCCTTTATTTTGGACCATTGTGTCACCCAACATGATATGTGATGTACAATGCCTCGAGGGTGATGCTACAAAACGATTATGTACAAGGTTTACCAAAGTGGCACATCAATGGGAATTTCATTTTGGATGTGGATAAATGTAATTATGATAAAGCTTCTATCACGGTGGTTTACAAAGGTAACCCGTCCTGCAAAAACCATTGGGATAGAAGGATGGATTACTTGATCAACGGTGGAAGGCAATCCATCCAAGGTTTTGAAAATTCTCCCAACTATATGGATTGGTATCGGGATGTTTCTCATTTTTGTGTAATCCGTGATCTTAAAGCAAATCCCGCACCGTATAAGAGTATCCTCAAAGAGAAACCTCTGGGTTTTGATAGATTGGTACGTATTGGTTTCTTAATTTAGTTTAATTTTATGGGTCAAAATCAGACTAGAAACCGTCCTTGATGGTATGCTATGTTTTAAAACAGTTGAATAGGTAAAGAGGTTTGTCCAAATGGTGTACTAATTGCATAAAATCCGGAGAGCCTGTGCCACTTGAGAAGATAAAAAAGTACCAAGAGATGATTGATAACATTGACAATGAAGATTATGCATCTTGGTTTGGGGATAAAGGCAAGCAACCTAAAAAGGTTGTGAAAAAAAGAACTCGGGCGTTATCGAGCACTCAAGTTGATGAAACCGGTGATGATGTTGGTCCAAGTGGTAGAGGCCCTTCACTAAAATATAGGTCACAAATTCCACGGTGTGGAAAAAAAAAATAAATAAACTTTTGTTTCGATGTTGTAAACTCTTTAGCAACGTTGTTTTTAGTTAACTTTATGGTATTCAAAGTTTATGTCGGATTATGTCGTTTTCAAAGTTTGTGTCAGATTATTATTAGTTGTTATTTTCCCCATTTTTCTTACACTTCAATATGGAACATTAGTAGCGTTATGTTTATGGATTGTGAATGGTCCCTTTTATATCCAACCCTTACCTTGTCCTACTTTTATCAAATCACCACCCTAGATGAACAGAAAAAAACTGTCCTATTAGAATAGAAATAGGTTAACTGCATTGTGCTTAACAATAGCCATCGAGAGAGTGGAAAACATACCTTACCACAAGTAAGATATAGAACAACATCTCCACGGCGAGCATAGCTGAATTAGAACACTCTTTATCTGCCAAAGATGAAAAAAAGGAAGGAGTGCATTACTATGGTGGAAATAAACAGAGATCTACACCACAATCGACAACAAAAATAGTTCGTAAAGACATTTCTTCAATCATATTTGTATTCAACAGTCAAGACAATCGATTGAATCAAAATAAACAAACACACAACATAAAGCCGACAAAATGCCTTGTTAAAAATAAATAAAAGGAAGATGAGAGATGACAAGAGCAACAAGCTGCATCACCCATCATTAATGCCCCGTAATTAGCAAAATTTCTTGTTCTGTTTCTAAAAAGATGAATCAACTTACTAGTTTTTAGTAGCTTGTGCAATATTTGACAGATTTGACCCATGAGGACCCCATGGTTCATTGCTTGTCGCATCAAGAACTTTGTAAAATATTACGTAGATAGTTATTTATACTCCCCAATCACTGACTAAACGAATGAACCCGTTGCAGCTAAAAAATCCTCGTAGACTAAGTAATTCAGATAATATCCAAGTCGAGATATAAAGGAAATGACGAAACTATCAAGATATATTTATCCACATGTCAAAAAATTACAAAAGAAAAGAAGAAGAAGCAAGGACTCGTAAATAAAACTATTTACCTTCTGTTCTACTATAGGAAGAGAAGGGTTTCATGCAGAGAAACACTCATGCTCAAAGAGATGGGTGGAACAAAAAAGAGAACACAAATGAAACACCAGGATTATGAATGGCTATATTGCTATGTTTATACATTTAACGATGACTCGCAAGCGAATCACATGATGAGACATGTAACTGTTGAATTTTGGAACACAATTGGAGGCTAATTAAGTTTATATATGAACCAACATATTTTATGTGGTTCAATCGATTTTGTGAAAGGGATTTTGCATTTTTTGTCGAATCAGATCGGAGCTTTATATATTTTTAACCTCAAGGATTAAGGCGGATAAGGTCAAGGGTGGAAAACAAAAGAAGAGAGGACTTGAGATTTTGCAAAAACAATTGTCGCTAAGAAAAACCTTAAAAATGGTGTAGTGCTTTTATGGATTATGAATGGCTATATTGCTATGTTTATTCATTTAACGATGACTTCATAAAGGTTAATAATATACTCTGCCTTTCGATTATTATGCGTAAAGAAAACTTATCTTCTGTATCTAAACAACACCACAATCGGAGGGTTAATTTTTTACTTTTCCTTCTGATTAATAATATTCGGGCGGTTTTATTTATCGTTAATGTCCGATTATTTCGTGTGAAAAAACTTTGTTTCCTGGAACCAAATAAAACCATAATCGGAAATCTAGATTCCTTCACTGGTTTACGATTATGTAAAACAGTAGTTTTGTTTTATGTAATCCTTCGAATTATTCTATGCGCAAAAACTTTCTTTTCTGTAGCCAAACAACACAACAATCGGAAGGTAAATTTTCACCCTGACGTCCAAATAACTATATTCGGTAGGGAAGATGTTTTTTAAAATCCGATTATTCAGTGTGAAAATAAATAAATTCCTGGAACCAAATGACAACATAATCGGAAATGATGTTGACTCACAATATTACCGAATATGTTAATCGGGAACCTAGTTAACAAGAATTTCTACCGAATAATAATAATCAGAAACTTTTTTATATTAATATTCATCCGATTGCGTGTATTACATAAAGTTCAAAAGACCACAACCTTACAATTTCGTCAAAAGAACTTAAATCCATACTCCATAGTGACCATAAAAGTATTAAAAAAAATCATAACGTCCAGACACCGCAGAAATTGTCCCTCCTGATTTTGTAACATCCTTCATGTTCAAATCGTTTCCCGTAGAGGTCCATATACCGATGATCAGCAAGATTTCTATGAAATTACGAATGACCTAGTTAGTATTAACGAATGAGTAACAATTGAGCGGGAGTTATGAAAGATACTTATTCATTTTTGATACGTCCATTGAGGAAAAGCATCCCTAACAAATCGTTCTTCATCTTCAAGCTTGTCAATCTCCTTACCGACCGCCTTCATTCTCATCTTAATGTCATTCGATGATCTTCGAATTCGATTACCATCTAACGCCTCAAATACCATTAACATACGGTTCCATAACTGCTCTTCGGATTCCCGTTTGTGGAGCTTGTGAACACGATCATGAGAAGTTACACAACCCACACTCTATAAATAGCACAATCTTCTTCTTCGGAAAAAGCAATATCCATGTTTTTGGTTTTCAAAATTAGAACTGAAGAGAGAAAAGAGTTTGGTGCAATTGGGGTGATAGATATGAGTTTCTTTATATAGGCTTAGGGTCCAACGACTCTTTTTCCATTTCCCAAAAACTACAATGGCTATTTCTGAAATTTTGTTCAACATGCAACGGCTAATTTGACGAAGGTTGAAAGTGGAGAAACAAATAATCGGTAGGAATGTTAGTTCTATTACCTACCGAATATGGTATCTTTCAAAATTTGAATTTGGGGCAACCAATAATCGGTAGGTTGTGGAACCTATTTGCCTTATGAATATGGCTACATTCAAAACACGAACCAAGCGGTTATGCCTGGCTCTGAACACTCAAAACTTATGGAATTTGGGAATGGCTCGATCTGGGGCTCCTTATAATCGGTAAGTTGTTTAAGGTGGATACCCTACCGATTATAGCATATTTCAAAATTTAATACATGAAGGATTTTTGAAAAACTCATTTTGGGGCTACTTATGATCAGATGGTTTTGTAATATATTAAACTTCCGATTACCGCTGCACCAAAACACCTATGAAATATGGCAAAGGTTGGATCTGGGGATCGATATAATCGGTAGGTTTTGTAGTTGTATAACTTACCGATTATAGAAGATTTCAAAATTCTCTACGTGAAGGATTTTAGAAATAAAATCATTTTAGGGAAAATTATAATCGGTAGGTTAGTAACATATTAGTTGTATGATTACCGCTGCATCCACATCTCAAGCCAAGTGGTTATGGTTGGCTCTGCACCCCTCAGAACCTCCGGATTTTGGCCAAGGTTAAATATGGGGCTCCTTATAATCGTTAGCCTTATAAGTTGGATAAGCTACCGAATAAATAAAGGATTATTTGCCGAAGTATCTACATAATATTCGGTAGGTATAGTTTCAATTTAAGAAGGTCAGCGGTTCGAGTCTCTGCTCAAACACAAATTAAAACTAATATTTAACATGGGTTTAACTTCAAGAGGGCCTAATTTGCTCAGTAGGGAGTAAGCCGGCGGCTACGCTGTCGGGGGGTGGGGTGGGGTGGGGGCAGGACGGGCCTATGCCTAGCTTCAATATATATATATATATATAACTTAACGATTGTTGTTTTGGCTACTATGGAAGGGCATAGTTGCCATTTTGAAAAATCACGGGTAAGGGATAGCTTAGTTTTACATTTGGGTGACCTTTTTTGTGTTTTAATGTCACCTCTAATTGCGTTGGGATCGCCCCTAAAAGCGGCAGTAAAAAAAGACTATATTAAGAAACTGAAACAGAATTCAAAAACACGAAAAAAATAATCTAGCTCATATGCAGCGCACTAACTCACGTTGATGCAGAACTTGATTGCAGTCCATAAATTTAAAGGTCCCAATATCACATGTCCAAAGAACCAAGGTTTGTTTGACAAGATAAATAATTTTCTCAGTTTTGTGTCTAGCTCCAGATGGTCCAAATGAGCACATAATGAATGATGTCCCAAATCTCCCTACACCTCCCTTTTAGAACATACCAGTTCCAAGCTTCAAAGAGTTGCATTTTTGGTCACTTTGTTCATTATTGTATCAAGTACGTTTTTCAATATGGTTTATTGCGAGTCTCATAAGTAATTAAGTACATTTTTTATTAGTTTAGGCCTTTAGGGTACAATGTTTGTATACTATTTATAACTGACTTTTTGTAAACCTTCCTTCCAAATTGTAACTAAGTAAATCCACTCCGTTGGTATAGAATTACTAATACAATAGAGTTCTCATCCAATGTTAATTATACAGTACTATTTTATGGAACAAGTACTTGGGGGAACAAAGCTGTTGTCTAGCAGGAATAGACGTGAAGAATTGTAAGAACCCACTTACTTATAACGAACGTAGTGTCGAATCGATTAATCAATTAACAAAGTCATAATTTTAGTAGTTAGCTTGTTATTGCTCAATACCAGTGTCTATATTGATAATCAAAAAATTTGGAGTAAAGGAAAGACCTATGTGCATCACCAGAAGCTAAGGTCTGCGTCATGCGGCCTAAGTTGGAGTCATGGCTTGACAACATGTGCCGAAAGCCCAGCTCATTTACACACTCTTCTCCTCCCCCTATCTTAGGGAATAGGCAACGTGATGTACTGGGGGTACTACAAAACGATACTTTTTGATGGGTTCTGGGCCTTCGGCTATTGATATTTTGTTTATTTTCTATGGAACGTTATTTTAGGGACCATGGTTTTTTTGGGGACCATGGTTTTTTTGGCATAAGTTCGGTTAGTTGCAAAAAATAATTTCCCAACCGAACATAAGTTTGGTTTAGTTGCAAAAAACATTTACCAACCGAATTTATGTTCGGTTAGTTGCAAAAACATTTACCAACCGAACCGGTTAGTTCGGTTAGTTTCTAAAAACTTTTCCAACCGAACTGGTTAGTTCGGTTAGTTGCAATAAACATTTACCAACCGAACTGGTTAGTTCGGTTAGTTGCAAAAACATTTACCAACCGAACTATTCGGTTGGTTGCAAAAAACATTAACCAACCGAACAATAGTTTGGTTAGTTGCAAAAAATATTTCCCAACCGAACCTTAGTTCGGTTACGTCGCAAAAAATATTTCCCAACCGAACATGTAACTAGGAAAAAAAATTCATGGTCCCCCCAAGAAAACCATGGTCCCCAAAATAACGTTCTTTCTATGTTTGGCATACTTTTTTTTTTTAATACGAAAATGGATTCCATTGATGATTAGTTAGTAGTTTTATCTGCTTGAATGCAGAACTCAATTCCACTTGGAAATGACCTGTTCCAATCATGTGCTGCATTATTAACTGTTCTTTTGACAAAAGAACATGACCAAAAATTAAATTGCTGATATAAATGCAGTCTTCTACTATATTATGATGGATCCAGTGTACCTTATGAGTTAATGAATATGGTCATACCTTAGACTGGCACCATGTTTGTTTGTACCTGGCCCACGATTTGGATCTGAGTTAACCCTAACTCGTCGGGAGTCTGATGTAAGATCGTTTGTTTTCAATTTTGAGTCAGATCATACACGATACCTGACTCAGACCTAATTCTTGACTCGGATCCATTTGAGTCATGTAACAAAATACCTCTAACTCATTAGACCAAACCACTGAATCTATTGAACCAGATCACACTACACCAAATTCTGGGATAAGAAACAGAAATGAGCCGTTACTAAAACGGGTTGTAACGGCTCTTGCCTGTTACAAAAACGGGTGTTACATTTTTTTGTAACGACAATGATTCCGTTACGAATTCTTGGTTGTAACGGCGTCAGAAACAGCTTAGGGCCGTTACGAAATGACACGTGATAACAGCTGTGGGCCGTTACGAATTTTTTTGTAACAACGTCGTCGTTACATCTTCTAGCCGTTACTACGTGGAAGGTTAGTAACATGCGGGAGCCATTACTACGTGGCATGTTAGTAACATGCAGGAGCCGTTACTACGTGGCAAGTTGAAACAACTAAGAGCTGTTACGAACTTTTTTGTAACAACAAAAAATTTACTGCAGGTCAATATTGAAATGCGTTCATTTTCAAATTTTAAATACACCGGTATTCCAAAAAAAATTACCTGCATAAAAATATTTCATTCAATCTAATCATACAATATCACCCATTCAATAACAACACTTTCTTCTATTCTTTCCAGATTCATTCAAGCAGTTCATAATGAAATACAATGTTATAGTGGAATACAAATTATGTTTTGAAACTCAAATAAAATAAGAACACCGATGCAAAACCAAGTTCAGTTGGTATGAGAAATTATACAGGACAAAACAAAAGATATAGCAAATGAAATCTAAGACATAACAAAACAGACTCACATAACAGTTTTTGCCTTCTCTTGCTAGTGTTTTTGTATCAAATCTGCAACACTTCACCTCAACTTATCTAACCATACTCAATGACCTAATCATAAATATAAAGGCAACATTAAGTAAATGTTGAGATACAGTTGGAGAGACTAACCAAGAACAACAATCGTTGACGAAAAGATATGTTCAAAAATAAAATGGCACAATGTCAAATTCTAAGGGAAGACATAGAAACTACTAAGTTCATATCATTCTCACTTAAATCACTATAAGAAGATACTACAATAGGAACATACTCAAAACTTACAATTTGCTAAGGGGACATAATGGATGCCATTTTAATGGTAGAACCTCTTCTTGGAACATACAAGGTATTTGAATATGATTTCAGCGGTATAAGCCCCGAAACAATATATGTTTGTCCTTCCACCACTCAATTTGCTGTAGAAACACCAAGGAAAACCCCTCCAAAGATCTTCCACCGTATATATATGAAAGCAACAATAATACATCTGAGAAGGATACTATGTGCCATCAAATTCATGAATGATTTCTAATACATGAGTATTTATAACAGCTTTGTTGTTGCATCCGAGAAAATAACCAGAAAACTATATAATCATGCAAAGTACAACCATTGAGAATATAAAACAAAACTATGTGATAGAAACTTGACAAATATCAATTAGTGGTCAAGAATGTAAGGAAGAAGGACGAACAAGAGTATATTACATCTACCTAATAACATTTTAAACTTTCAAGAGTGGCTTCTCAGAATTTAAAACCAATAAAACTGATAAAATTAGCAGTAGTTCATTACCAAATTGAAGGGCATCCATTTCAGGTGCTCCAATCGCCTTCTTTAGTTGAAAAAATCCAGTGTACCTTATGAGTTAATGAATATGGTCATACCTTAGACTGGCACCATGTTTGTTTGTACCTGACCCACGATTTGGATCTGAGTTAACCCTAACTCGTCGGGAGTCTGATGTAAGATCGTTTGTTTTCAATTTTGAGTCAGATCATACACGATACCTGACTCAGACCTAATTCTTGACTCGGATCCATTTGAGTCATGTAACAAAATACCTCTAACTCATTGGACCAAACCACTGAATCAATTGAACCAGATCACACTACACCAAATTCTGGGATAAGAAACAGAAATGAGCCGTTACTAAAACGGGTTGTAACGGCTCTTGCCTGTTACAAAAACGGGTGTTATATTTTTTTGTAACGACATTGATTCCGTTACGAATTCTTGGTTATAACGGCGTCAGAAACAGCTTAGGGCCGTTACGAAATGATACGTGATAACAGCTGAGGGCCGTTACGAATTTCTTTGTAACAACGTCTTCGTAACATCTTCTAGCCGTTACTACCTGGAAGGTTAGTAACATGCGGGAGCCATTACTACGTGGCATGTTAGTAACATGCAGGACCCGTTACTAAGTGGCAAGTTGAAACAACTAAGAGCTGTTACGAACTTTTTTGTAACAACAAAAAAATTACTGCAGGTCAATATTGAAATGCAGTTCATTTTCAGCCGGAAATACACCGGTATTCCAAAAAAATTTACCTGCATTAAAATATTTCATTCAATCTAATCATACAATATCACCCATTCAATAACAACACTTTCTTCTATTCTTTCCAGATTCATTCAAGCAGTTCATAATGAAATACAATGTTATAGTGGAATACAAATTATGTTTTGAAACTCAAATAAAATAAGAACACTGATGCAAAACCAAGTTCAGTTGGTATGAGCAATTATACAGGACAAAACAAAAGATATAGCAAATGAAATCTAAGACATAACAAAACAGACTCACATAACAGTTTTTTCCTTCTCTTGCTAGTGTTTTTGTATCAAATCTGCAACACTTCACCTCAACTTATCTAACCATACTCAATGACCTAATCATAAATATAAAGGCAACATTAAGTAAATGTTGAGATACAGGTGGAGAGACTAACCAAGAACAACAATCGTTGACGAAAAGATATGTTCAAAAATAAAATGGCTCAATGTCAAATTCTGAGGGAAGACATAGAAACTACTAAGTTCATATCATTCTCACTTAAATCACTATAAGAAGATACTACAATAGGAACCTACTCAAAACTTACAGCTGCTAAGGGGACCTAATGGATGCCATTTTAATGGTAGAACCTCTTGCTGGAACATACAGGGTATTTGAATATGATTTCAGCGGTATAAGCCCTGAAACAATATATGTTTGTCCTTCCACCAGCTCAATTTGCTGTAGAAACACCAAGGAAAACCCCTCCAAAGATCTTCCACCGTATATATATGAAAGCAACAATAATACATCTGAGAAGGATACTATGTGCCATCAAATTCATGAATGATTTCTAAGACATGAGTATTTATAACAGCTTTGTTGTTGCATCCGAGAAAATAACCAGAAAACTATATAATCATGCAAAGTACAACCATTGAGAATATAAAACAAAACTATGTGATAGAAACTTGACAAATATCAATTAGTGGTCAAGAATGTAAGGAAGAAGGACGAACAAGAGTATATTACATCTACCTAATAACATTTTAAACTTTCAAGAGTGGCTTCTCAGAATTTAAAACCAATAAAACTGATAAAATTAGCAGTCGTTCATTACCAAATTGAAGGGCATCCATTTCAGGTGCTCCAATCGCCTTCTTTAGTTGAACAAATCCTCTGTTATGAGCCCCTGATATGTATCAGAGACACAAATATTCATGAGAATTGAGAACATATTCTAAACTCCAAAGCGGCATATATAAGGAATATCAGTACATATAAATACATAAGAATATTTGCTCACATTCACAACTGTTTATAGTGTCTCGAAATATTAAAGGTTCGGGCCACTCATTCCAAGTAACGGTTTGTCAATTGTATCCAAATAAGCTGCATCCTCGAGCCATCCTGAAAAAGAGGATCGAACACAGATTAGTCCAAAAAGCAAAAAAATCAATGAATGTTTGTCTTTAATTGATTGATACCGCAAACAAGATCCTTGACCAGTCTCATGCATACAAATAAAATAGATAACTCATGTGCTATACCTTGTCAGAAATTTTAGGATCTTTATGAAATTCTTCAAGTTGTATCTTGAGCTTCCCTTCACTCAGAATGAGCCTTTTTGCATCCTAATAACTTGGTTAGAATTAATAAAAATAATAAGCCTGCAGTACACTAAGAATTGACATGCATAATTTTTTAACCTCATTCACACTAAGGATTTATGTGAAAGTAATTTACAGACTCGATGCAACTTTACTTAACAATTACATCTATAAGTAAACTCAGGAAAGTGTTTTGTGAAAAAACAAAGGAGATTTTTCCTGTCCTCGGAGAACATTGGTAAACATGGTAATATCAATAAACAAAAGACTAAATTTATTTTTACAAAAAGAGAATCGGATTAGTAACCTATTTAGACTGCATCCCAGCAATGAATCGTATCCAAAGAACACATTGATAACCATTGCACGTCCTAAGCTCAAAGTCGTGCCATCATTCCTTCTCAGCTCAGTTTCAGCTGCATTACTTCATATACACCCACTGCACTTGAACCTACAACTCTTGCTTAGCTCAATCAATCCAAACACAACTTCCCTGTAACTTACACACTGCAATCATCCTCTTCCGAGCTATACACATCCACTGTACCTAAAGTTCAGCCTACACAAACCATTCCATTTAGTCAGTACCCGCTCTAGTTACATTTCAACTACCACTTAGAGCTCAACTCAAAACCAACAATCCCAGTTCAGTTTACTTCCTGCAACCCCGGCCCATTCTGTCAACTCCTCCTTTAGCTTTTGCAACAACCGCAATAGTCTTCAGTTGCACCTGAACATCGACAGTGCAAGCTTCTCTGCTATCAAACCAACATATTCTTGTTTCATCACCAACATCAATACCACCAAAACCACTCTTGCCACACCATTTCCTGCAATCTTAGTGCCACCAATTCAACAGCCACAATACCTATTGGTTTCAGCTCTTTCATCAGCTACATAACCACCACAGCCTTATCTTGGCAATAGACTCCACCAATCCTCAGCACTTACACTTGCATCTGCTAATCAACTGTAATCTCGACCACAATACCACACCTCATTCTCCAGAACAATCACCACCAGTTGAGTTAAATAAAATAAAAAAACAAACAAGCAGATTCTTCTATTAATATTAGATATTACGAAACGAAAAAATACCCAAAAACAAGAAAATAAAGGTAAGTTCGGTTACCAACAATTAGGGTATCTTGTTCAATCACTTTTATTCGTTAAATGAATCTCCATCGATTGAATTTTGGACATGAAAACCCACAGGAAAACATCGTTGAATCAACATCACTGCATCACAAACGCAGAACCCTCGATTAAACACTCAAAATACTTTCATCTCTAAAAAATCAATAGATAAAATCGATATAAATATAAATCAAACCTTTGCATAGTAAGAGATAATTCAAGAAAAACTAATCCAATAAACCGGACTTCATCTCTAACAGAAACCCTAGACCCAAGTTTATCTGTCGATTTCCATATCTTATTCGAACAATCTCTCCATCCTTTACATATACTTCGATGCCGATAATCGATTCCTCAAGAAAAATCAGATTTGCTAAAGAACAATCTCTCCATCAGTTGCTGCCGCTCTTGGGTTTGGGAAGAGAAGAGGAGAAATGAATGAGGAAGGAAATGAATAGTCGAGAAGGGAGTGGATATACCTAAGTAGGGGGAGGAAATATCCTCTAGTTGAACCAATATTGGGTGGAAAAAAATATGGCACGCGAGTGAATGGCAAACGCAAAAATATGCCTGTTATGACCTTAGTGAGACGAAGCGTGTGAATCGCACGTCTGGAAAACAATTCGTAACGCCTGATTTGTGTTACGAATTATTAAAAACTTCGTAACGGTTTTTATGTTACAACCACTTCGTAACGGCCATTTGTAACGTGCATTTGTAACAGCCACAAAGCCGTTATGAATTGCTGTTACGAATCCGAGAATTTGGTGTAATGTCAGATCTGACTCAGTCATGTGATTTCTATCAGATCCGGACGAGTCAGATATAAACAAACAAGGTGTGAGTTTCTCGACGGGTGAACTGCTTTGCCGAACAGTTTCAAGAGGCATCATCCCAAGTTTCCAAGGAAGTAGTACCATCAGAAGGAATCAAAATCTTTATTTTGCCCTCAGATCACCATCATCACCATGGTGTTAGTGCAGTTGGTAGTGATGCGCTGGCATATGTCAATGTTGGTTCCGGTAGTATCAATTAGGTAGTGAAAAAGGTCCAGCAGGATCCTGGAAATGATGAGTTTGGTGACTCAATGAGTCAACTGATCCAATAAACCTTAATTTTTTTTAATTATTTTAGCTTTTCATTTCGCAAACACGTACTTGAAACGATTTTTCTTAACTTTTCAAACTTGAATTATTTTTTTCTCCCTTGAATCGGATTTTTGTAGAATAAAAATATAAAAATTAAACACAAAGTTGGTTACAAAGACCAAAATCAACAATTCCTGGGTGAAAAAGACATCTAGATTTGGATACTATTTAAATGGAAAAAAAATGTAAAAATTATCAGGATGTAAACAGTTTCATCCTACCCATTTTCAAATACTTTTTCGTAATTTTAATTTAAATCAGAATGCATTCAGTTTCATCCTCGCTATTTTTTAAGTTTAAGTCAGGATGAATCTAGTTTCATCCTTGCTATTTTTTTGGTGTCCATTTCACCCATACTAATTTCTACTCGTCAATTTGAACCATGTTTTAAAACTATTTGTACAAATAACCCATTTTCCCAAAATTAAATACTTTTCATCATTTGCGAATCCAGTTGTGGGGTGGGCACACGAGCAAATTCTTATGTCCCATCCCACATTGGACAAGACAAAGTATCAAACTGTATGGGTAATGGTTAAAATTAGAGCATTTGTTCATCCTGTCTCGAGTTGAATCGATCTAACTTTGCATGCCACCGACCAAGTCTAAGATGAGATTGACTTGGCTCTGGCGAATTCTATTCCAAAATTCTACTTTCTATACCAAGAATTATTTGTAATTTCATTTTAATTTCTTGATAATCTCCCCATATTACCGAAAATGTCTCGTAGAGTTCATGATTTTAATTATATTCAAGGACAAAATATGACCAAAAAAGGGTCGTCTTTGTCTTCGAAATGACGATGTACATGACTACACGATGAATGTGGTAAGAACAATTTTTAGAGTGCAGTAACAGTTTGTGCCGAAATATTGATATGTCAACTGGACTCATGTTGACTGGTGAACATCACTATATTCGAGTGTCCAGTAAAAGTGCACCCCCGTCCTGGACTGGTCAACTGGACTCAGTCAACTGGTCATATCACGTTTACTGGACTCCGTCAACTGGTCATATCACGTTGGTAGTCAGGTCAGAAGACTAAGTAAGCATTAAGAGGACCGGTTAACAAAATCATCGTGAAAAGTCCATCATAGGAAGTAAAATCAGTATAAAATCGTTGCTGATGGTCAAAAGTGTCGCTTTTAGAATTTTTGGCACGAAATAGTAAGTGTCCGGTATCACCTTTTTTAAGTCCGTTTCCGACTCGCAGCTCAAGTCTAAATGTAATAAAAACCCGTTAATGAGAAAAGAAAATTTAATTTTAAAATTTTCGAATTAATTAACATTAATGCCTCATTTTTACAAATAAAACTTAATAAAGGTTTAATGGAGATTTCAATAAAACATAGACAATAAAAGTTCAATAGAGATTTCAATAAAAAGACTCGGACAATCCTCGACTTCTTGGTTATCTTCATAGATCACTTTTGAATGGCATATACATTGCACATTCTGGATAAAGTAAAGATTTTTGATTTTTGATTTTTGCGTTTTCCATGGCTTTTTTCCATCCTGGATGCTTCATAGCTTCTTTGACGCTCTTAGGCTCATTTCTAGCAGTTAGAGATGCAAGATATTTTCTATGAACTGCAGAAAAACGATCATAACTAACATAATATGTCAAAGAATAAGGTGTGCCATAAGGCTGATGATTGTGTAGGGTGAGTGGAAGATGGACTATTTTCTCGTACATTATGCGTCACAAAACCCTTGAGTCTGCTAGAAAAAATCTTCTGACATTTTCCTTTACCCATCTCACTGCTATAATTTTCTACCACACCTTTAGTTGTTGTGTCATTGCTATTAGTATCATTTTCCTCCTGTTTTTCTTGAGCTTTTCATTGCAATTCTTTAGTTTCACAATCAGTCTCGGACACTGATTCATCACTGCTTTCTTGTTGCAACTCGTCTTGATGAGTTTCCACAACTCCTCTAGACAACTGTTCTTTTTCACTATCTTCATCATCACTCCAACAAACATCATTATTTGACTGAACAATCTCAGTGTAATTTCCAGTATTGCCTGTCATATAAGGAAACTGATGTTCATAAAACTCCACATCCCTTGACACTAAAAATTGTTTTGCGTCTAAATCATAAACCTGTCATGCCTTTTTACCAAAAGGATAACCAAGGAATACACATCTCCTTCCTTAGATTGCAACTTATCCCCTTTACTACTTTGATTATGTACATAGCACAGGCACCCAAACACTTTCAAATGATCATATGGAGGCAACTTGTAATGACCCGTCCCTCCACCGATATTGTCCCCACTTAGACACTCTGGTTATCCTGCGGAGTGGGGTTTTTCAATGGGCATCACTACGGTAATCCAGCAAAAACTTCACGGATGGTCACCCATCCATGGATTACTCCCGCCCGAGCACGCTTAACTGTAGAGTTTTCTGCCAATTCTAGATCCAATTGTGCTGAAAATGCCTCATCATTAGGAAAAATGACAAACCATTAATTATATTCCATTCGGCCAACCACTGCCGAAATAGTCTATGAGGACTTTCTTAGCAGACTTAATTAGACTTCAAAAATATCATCTCTGTTTAGCGCTTAGGTTTATAGTGAGCATAAAGAGGGAAAAAAAACTAAGTTATCCTTGGTGACCAATCTTGGTGTGTAAACGATTTGGTAGAGAACTATTCCTTTGATATATTTTTTGGAGTCGGGGTTGTTTTTGTTAGTGCTTTATACTCTTCATTATTATAGATTGTGATTTGAGGTAGGTGCAACACAAACCAAAACTCTTTTATTATTTAGATGCATATTTTTCATTATTTTTTTTTCTTCGATATAATGATATTTTTTTTCAAGTCATGATTGATGATAATATGGATGTTAGTTGTTTATGATTTTGTTTTTGGGCTGCAGTCCATGGGCAGTAATCCCTAAAGGCTTCTTTGATGGGATACGAGCTATCCTTGGGCAGTAATCCCTAAACCCACGTGGGGCTCCATGGGGCGAGCAGTTGATTGATTTGACTTTTTGTTGATATTGCCTCCTTGGGGCGAGCGGATTGATTGAATTTATTGTTATTTATGGATGTGGTGTTTCCATGTATTTGCGGTGTTCTTAATCATGCTAGTTGTTTTTAAAAAAAAATTGAAAAATGTTGCTTAATATGTTTTGTTGCTTCTTTTCCTACTAGGTTTTACAACTCACGTCGTTTCATGACGAAAAATTCTAGATTTTATGGCACCACAAGGACCTAATGGCGGAAAATCATATAGATCGGATTTGGTGGTATTATTAGTTGCTTGCATAGGATTTATGATTAGAAATTATAATAAAATATAATCAAACTCTTTTAGATAATTTAATGAGTATTTATTTATAATTAATACTTTAGAGATTATTGGGTTAATGTATAACCAATGAAAAATTACTTTTTTTAGAAAATTCTTTTTGATTTAACAATGAAAATTTCTTAGTCATGTCAGTTTGACTATTAATGATAATTATTATATAATATATATATGCATGAATATTTTATAGTATGCGTAAAACTCATGGTAAATGAAGTGGCTCAAATCTTAGAATTGTCAGAGTTCCATAAGTATTTTTAAAACAATTGTTTCTCACTATAAGAAATTCAGACGTTTTCTGGCAGATTCAACTATATTGAATTATTCTTGTTTTAAAATTATTCTATGGAATGTTTTAGTCTTTGTTGTATTTTGTGAACTTGAAAAGATATTTGTTTTTAATTTTTAAAATGGTAAACTAAACCTTATTTAGAGTTGTGAGTGATTTTATACGATTTTTATAAAATGGACTATCTCTGTTTTTATTTTCTGCAGTTCTGGTTAACTATGTGCTTGACTATTGTCAAAAGGTGTTTAATATAAGCTACAATTATGGAAAATTTATGAATGGAACTATACTCAGTTAGGATTCAGAATGTATAATCATAATTATTTTTGAATTTGAATCGGGTTCAGTAAAATTCTTGGAGTGAACTGATGTCAGTTTCTGTTTTATGATTCTTCCTTAAACATCTGACTCTTTTGGATTAAATATGGAACGTTTAACGGTGAAATTTATTTGTATGGTAAACCATAGTTCTTTAGGGTTCATGTGGGTTAAAATCACGTCAAGTTAACGGTTAGATGTTCCTAAAAGAATTCTTATGTATCCACTGAGATAGAATTTCTGAATTGAACATAAATTAATTAAGCCCAAATAAAATATTAAATGAGATTGGGCTTAAAAGCCGAGCTTGGGCTTATTAGCCGGGCTTCGGCTTAGTAGCTGGGCTTCGGCTATTGTACCGAAGTATCACTTTGGGTTTTTTGGCATGGGATCCGGGAAAGATCCGGACATGAAAATCGGGGTGTTACACAACTTCCCAAACATGATTTCTTATGGAGTTTTGTTGTTAAGAATAGGTGTTGGTGTACGATTAATTAAGTATGCTGTTGTCAATGCACACTCTCCCCAAAAACGTATTGGTAAATTGGATTGAAATCTCAAGGCTCTTGCCACATTCATTATATGTTGGTGTTTTCTATCAACCCTCCCATTTTGTTGGGGTGTAGCAACACATGAAGTCTCAAAGACTATCCTGTTAGTCTTAAAATATCCACACAATATATTAAACTCTGTTCCATTATCACTTCTAACAATTTTGATTTCTTTACCAAACTGACGTTTCACAAGAGCAATGAAATTAATAAATACCAATTCAACTTCAGTTTTACTTTTGATCAAATAAATACACACACCTCTTGAAAAATCATCTACTATTGTCAGAAAATAATGAGCTCCACAAGAAGAAGATGTCTTGTAAGGACCCCATAAATCCAGATGAACTAACTCAAATATACAACTGGATTTACTCAAACTAACAGGAAAACTACTTCTACGATGTTTTTCTCGTGGACAAATATCACAAGCATTATTATTCTTTTTAAATAATCTACTCACAACTGGTAGCTTTTGTAAAACTTTCTCCGATAAATGTCCCATTCTTTGATGCCACAGCTCATATGAGTTCCTACTAACATCAAGTACTTAAACAGGAGGCACACCACGGAAAATATATAGTCCACCTTGTCTCTCACTCACTCCAATCACCTTCCTCGTCAATCGGTCTTGTATAAGACATAAACTGTCAGTACAATTCACAATACATACTAACTCATCGATCATTTGTGTAACCGAAATTAAGTTACATGTTATCTAAGGTACATAAACATTATCAAGTGCCAAACCACCAGGAAGAATCACACTTCCAATTTTATCAGAGTTTGCATACTTTCCATCTGGAAGTCCAACTGAACATGCCTTAATATCTTTCACTTTTATCATGTCATCAATATTACAGGTGACATGATTTGTAGCTCATGTATCCACAATCCAGGAAAGGTGATTCTTCTTACCTTGTAGTTGGAAATTTGATTTGTTTGATTTTAAAAACTCAAGCACTTGTTGTTGTGTTGTTGACACTCCAACCAACCCCGTTCCATCTGTAGATGCCACACCGCCTGACTGTTGTGTAGATGGTATATTCAGGTTATGTGCACGAACTGGATTGTTGCTTCCATGTCCTCTACCACCTTTGTCATACCACCTCGACCTCTACCACCTGTCCTGCCTCCTCTTCCTTACTCAGTGCATATTTTGTCGCAATTTATGCAACAACCAAGAATGAAGCATTGGGAAGCAACCCTTCGTGTGGTTAGATATTTGAAGAAGAATTCTGGACAAGGACTTCTGTTACACTCTGATAGTGGTCTCAGTTTAAAAGGATGATGTGACTCAGATTGGGCAAGTTGTCCGTTAACTAGACGTTCGTTGATAGGATGGTTTGTTCTTCTTGGGTTTTCACCTGTGTCTTGGAAGACTAAGAAGCAACATACAGTTTCTTGGTCCTCAGCTGAAACAGAATGCATATTTATGGCGGAAGTTACATGTGAATTAAAGTAGTTAAAACAATTACATGGTGATTTAGGAGTCCATCATACATATGGGATGAATCTCTTTTGTGATAGTCAGATAGCATTATATATTTCTCAGAATACAGTATTTCATGATAGCACAAAACATATAGAAGTGGACCTTCATCTTGTCAGAGATGATATAATAAGGAAGATTATATCACCCTCTTACTACAACAGTGCAACTGGCGGATATCTTTGCAAAATCCTTAGGGAAAGCTCAGTTTAAGTTTCTTTTTTCCAAGATGGGCATTTGTGATCTTCATGCTCCATCTTGAGGAATGGTATTAGAAAATAGGCTATATTTGAGATATGTATTTTAGGGAACTCTAAGAACGTGTAGGTCATGTATTGTGTCTTGATAACCAAGACAGATGATTGTATAAATATCTAAACGATGAATGAGAAATCTAAGACTTGACCAAAACTTAACACTCTATTATCATTGAAATAACTTCCAATATTCTCTTTTTGATTCTAGATAAGCTTACCGTTGTCCATAAAAAGAGTAAATCGATGCAAATCACAAAATCAAACTACTAACACACATTTGGAATTGACTTTGGAATTGTCTAAGTCAAGAATGAAATACATAAAGAGTCTCATGTAGTTACTAAAACAATAAATTAATTTCCTGACTACTGAATCTCTGGATTGGTATTTCCTTCTAGAATTCCATCCCATTTATCAGTCGTAATTTTCAAGCCTTTGGTAACCTCTATTATCATTGAAATAACTTCCAATATTCTCCTTTTGATCTTGAAACCACCTAGAAAGTGAAAAGTTTCTTTCTTCATTTTTTGTTTTTGTATTTTGGTGCTCTCCGGGGTTCTTACTTGACACCGACTTTGAAGAACCTGCAGATTTTGTTGTCGTCTCTACTGAGCGAGTTGTTTTTCTCTGTTCTGTAGAATGTATTTCTTTTTCCTTCTTCGCAGTGAGTGCCTGAATAGGTTACATGACAGTTCAATATTTTTCATAGGAATTTAGATCATTCATTAGAATCATTACTGATATATATACTATTACTGATGACCAACCAGTCTCCTATATTTCTCCACATCATCTAATATCTTACCCTCTGCCAAATCCAGACGATGATTTGTCTCCATTGGAAATTTTGCAGGTTTTGCTCCCAACAACCCAGTTTCCATGATAATATCTAATGTATACTTCCGCTGACATATGTAGAAACCTTGTTTACTACGAGCCACCTCCAATCCTAGAAAGTATTTCAACTTCCCCAAATATTTCATCTTGAAACATTGTCCCAAGTATGTTTTAAAGTTATGAAGTGCAACCAGATCATTTCCTGCTACAATCAAATCATCAACATACACAAAAACATTCCGCTACATCTTTCCCTTTGTCATAGTAAAGAGCGAATAATCTGAGTATGACTGTTCAAAGCCATAATTCTTCAAGGCTGTTGATAATTTTGCAAACCAACACCCATATAATGATTTCTTCATTCTATACACCATATTGGGATTTCCCTTGGAAAATACCGGTGGTATCTTCATATACACTTCTTCCTCCAAATCTCCATGAAGAAAGGCATTATGCACATCCATTTGATGCACTTCCCAATTTTTAATCGCTGCAACAGCTAGAAAAGTACGAATTGTTGTCATATTTGCCACTGGTGCAAATGTCTCATTGTAATCCAACCCTTCAACTTGATGATTCCCAAATATTACCAGTCTTGTTTTCAGACGTACCAAATTTCCATTTTCATCACGCTTTTCTATGTAAATCCATTTGCTTCCTAGTGCCTTCTTACTTGGTGGTAAGTTTTCCAATTCCCATGTTCCTTGTTACTCTAGAGCTCTTATTTCTTTTTGAAACTTGAGCTCTTTTTTACCGAGTTAACCTTTGAAAATTTTTTCTTTGCTTTTAGCCTTTTACCATTTTCAATTTTTTTTTAAAAAAACTAGCACATATCTTAAACAGTAGCATCAAGTGGCCTTACTGTTTGTATGCCCTCGACTTTTTTTTTTTTTAATAAATAAACAGGGAACCCCTGAAGTTACACCAAGTATCCGAAACATACAAGACTTGAAACAAAGTAATCCCCAACCCGAATCCCGTAATCTGAATCTCGTAACCAGAATCCCGTGACCTGAATCTCCATCGGACCATCGAATCCCGTGACTTTTTTTAATAAGTAAACAAAGTAATCCCCAACCCGAATTGTCTTAAAACCCAGTTTGCAAGGTCTAAAGCGTGATTTTAATGGTGAACAGTTATTGGGGTTTTTGTAATTTACGGTTATTAACTTGAAATGTTTTTGGGAATGCGATTGCAATATCACTATATTTGGATGCAGTTTTCTGACGTGGTAATTTTTTTTTTTGAAGGATTCTAGATAAATGCAAAAGTAAGGTCTGACAGTTAATTCAGGAAGTAAAAGTAATCATCTTCATGACTAGCCAAGGGGTATCATTTTCATTTGCCAGATTTAAATTGTTTTGAGATTCTTTCATTCTGATTATATATTAACATGAAAATGAGAGTACATGGATATGTTATGAAATAACTCACTCTTTATAAAAGAAAATGTAAAATGAAAATGACATTGAAGAGATTGTTTTGAGATCACAGGAGGAGTAAAAATCTTTATGTAATCCATGACAATTCAAGCGTTTAAAAACATTCAGGATGAAACGTTCCTGTCAGTTGGATACAACACAACACGGCTTCCTCCTCTTCTGCTTCACCTTCTTCTTCATTTCTTTTTTTCTTCTGCCACACTGCCAAGTTAATAACACTCAAGCACTCAATGACCCAAAGTAGCAACAGGGATCGATTATAAGCAATTCTCTTTTTGGATGTCTGAGCCAGCCTAAAGCATGGCTTCATAACTCTGATTCTGCACAGATGTTTTTCTAATTGTTAACGGTACGCAATTTAATGATGAGAAAGATGATAATGATCAAAAGCAGACAAAGATTCAGTAGGTACACCTTATTTTAAAAAAAGGATAGACGAAAGAGTACTGCGTTGCGTTGCGTCTGAGATTGGCGAAGAAAAGATCTAAGAGAAGGTGTTGTTACATTCAAACAAATATTACTGGCAGCAGGCTATATAGCTAATATTTTGTCTAAAATTTACCTTGCGCACGTGATGATATATCTTATGGATAATGCTGATGAATACAGCATATTTTAGATAATAAGGGCAAGGTATTGTCAAACTATTTCAATCCAAGTTTTCCTGGGGAAAAACCACAACGTTGTTTTCCAACATATGGATAAAGCACTAATCCCAATTTGAGTGTTCATGTTAGTGTTCGGACTGCAATTATTGCTGCTTAGAACCAGGCTATAAGGCAAATCCTTCATGACGCCAAGAAAAAATAGAAATATTTTTCGGCTAACCATTGGCGGATTAAAAGAAAGTTGCCGCAACCCAACCAACCGTTGTTCAGCCATAACAAAATTAAGGAAAAGGAAATATTTGAAATTTTCGGAGGACAAACAAATGAGCAATCTGTTGTTTCACTTAGACCACCAACCATTTGCCTTGTAAAGTCACTCATTTATGATTTATGGTCTCTTTTCGTCGAAAAAGACTATAGGAGAATTGTTTCATCCTATACAGTAGTTGCTCTTCAAAAATGTTAAGACATAATTTATCAGGAAGGAAAAAAATGTTAATACTCGGCAGTTATAGCTATATACTCCAAATATGGATTTTCTTAAGTTTGTGATCTCCAAATTCAGCTATAAAATGATGGCCAACATAAGAAATCCATATCTTTGATTACTATATAGCATTGTTGATTCATGGCCGTTCATTTTAATTTTTAAAATCATATCCTTAATCACAGGACAAACAATAAATGGTCCAGAGAGTGTTTTGAAAAACATACATTGACTTAAGAAGTCAGTTCGTTAACGGGAGACGGTCATTACGGCCGTCCTTGGTTGGATAGAACAGGACTTTGTGATGGTAATGCGTACTTTACATCTATCTATCAAATTTCGTGTCGGAGTTAGATTTTTTTTTTATTTTTTTTTTTACTTTACATCCATATGATATGCATCTCTTTCCAATTGCTTGTTATGTGTACCGTGTACTGTGGAGTCACTTTCTTTGCATTCATTCATGGATCTCGATTTTTCGATTCATCTCTTTCTTTGGTATAGAAATATATGTACAATATAGTAGTAGTATAAATAGATAGATCAGGTATTTTTGGTTATGTATTACTACTTTCATAACTAGGTTTTACTCAGGCCAAACACCGCCCAACCCACCCTTGTATCAGTTTCATATAATGGCTAATTTGAACTACGTATACTGCAACGAAACTGCAGTGATTATAAATCGCCAAATTCCTTTCTCAACAGCAGGAGGAAGAGAACAACCACAAAACATCGTTAATGGTGGTCATCACTACTCATGTGACTACTTTGCTGGTCACCCAATATTTCCAGGTTTGTATATTGTATTACAAGTTTTCCTTTGTATATTTATATAGACGTACGTATTTCACATATATGCTAATTATCTATCAGAAATGATGAAATTATATATGGTCTGGTTGTGTGAATGATCATCATGAGGCTGAAAATGGTGTAGGAGTTCATGAAACAGACATCATTAACAACCAAGTGGATATGAAAAGAAAGAAGACAATGTTGACGGTTGAACAAGTAGATGCATTGGAAATGAGTTTCCAGGAGGAGATACAGCTAGAGCAGCAGCAGCCACCTGGTAGAATTACCGAGCTAAGAAAGAATAGAACGAAATTGGATCCGGAAAAGAAAATGAAGCTGTCAAAGGAACTAGGAATTCATCCTCGTCAAGTTACGATATGGTTTCAAAATCGACGTGCTAAGATGAAAGGAAAACAACTCGAACGACTATACAATGTACTTCAGCAGGATTACGAAATCGTCTCAAAGGAAAACCGACATCTTCAACAAGAGGTTAGTAGTCATAGCCACAACTATGTATATGAAACTTTTGTCTCCTTATATATGAATGCTGACAGGTACTACATGTATAACATGCATTGATCAAGGTTATGGAACTGAAAGACAAGCTTGACGGTCGCCAGTCCATGCAAGCTTCTATAGGATTCATGGAACATGGGTCGCTAGTGCAAGCTCAGAGTAACAACACTACTGCTCATGAGAGTACATGGACTTCTGTTGCTGTTCAATGCTCAAATGATGTAGAGCGAAGACAAACCAGTAACTCAAACACAAAGATTTCAGGGAACAATAGTTATTTGTTCAGCGATGAAGCCATGAGCGGAACCAGGGCCTGGCTAACCTTGGCTCCAGCGCGGTCCAGCCCCAAGAACCCTAATTTACAATAAATATTACAGTGTTCCCTCAAGGCCTCAAACAATAAATGAGTTATGTATGCAAGGCCTACACAGGCTACACTATCTCATTCCAATAAATAAGTTGCTATATATGATGTATTTTGCCAAGTTACTATGATGTATTTATCCCACTTGTGCGGATTCTAAGTGGTTGCACTTGCGACGGCCAAAATCCCTGTGAAAACACCATCTGTTACACTTACCCATATCATATCGTGCTATTTCATACGGATTTTTGTTGAAAATAGAGGCTGAACAAATCTATTAGTGTGTTCCTTAAACTTTGTTTGAAGAGTTTGTTGATTATTTTCTTTTCAAGAAACTCCTGATTCCTCCACTTAATGAAGCCGACTATTATTGTTTCGCCCTCCGATGACTATCCATAAATAAGAAGACGACTATAATAGAAATTATAGAATGTTCCGTTTTATTAGATTTACTAGAAATAACCCGTGCCGTAACGGCATGGCATGAAGTTAACAGATAGTTCTAATAAGTGTCTAGAGATAACTCGTGTCGTAACGACACTGCTTTAGTATGATATCTGACTGGTGTAATTTTTCTTTTTTTCTAGACTTTAAATTAAATCATGTTCCTTTGCAAGATAGTTTTCTATTTTGTTTTAAATGAAAATAATGTCTATAAGTACATTGTAAAAAAAATTCATATACAATATCCAAAAATGAACATAAAAAATCATTTAAGTAATAGTGTGTATGCATATCTCACTTATAAGTTATGAATAAAAATAAACAAATAAATCTCATTTCCCATTAGATTCATCATGCCACCACTAAATCCAATTAATGCATGTATGATATATTATGATTTCATTTAATGTTTCTTTGAATATCTTGAATTAAGAGGTGATGCAATAATTAAAGATTAATAAATTTTGATTCATAATGGGAGGGTTACAGAAACGACGATCGTCGGATGTCTTTCGCTGGGATGAGACTGGGATGGTCGGATTTAATATTTGTCTCTCAAAATGTTATCCGACCGTCCAAGCTCAAAAAATCATTTTGTTTTGTATTATTATAGATGATAAGAGACAAGATCAAGATAAAATAGAGATAAGACAAAGATTAAAGTGGTTCGATCAATCAGACCTACATCCACCGATTAAACCCTCTAGAGGTGAATTGTATTGATCATCAGTACTAATGAGATGATTTACATTTACATTCGAATTCGAATTCCTATTTATAGGAATGATAAGGTTATTAGTAAACCCTAAAACCTAGAAGATAAAAACAAACTTAACTTATCTTGACTAGGTAATCTAACTTGAGTAAATAGATGTACTAGCTAGATTAAAATGACTTGGTCTTCTAATTATCTCTGACTTTATCTTCAGAATACGTGCACACAAACTGCACGGCTAAAGTCTTCACGGTCACCTCGCTCGGGTATCTTGTGTAGGACGAGATATTCCAAAACGTTTGGTGCCACAATAACTGAATTACTAAGCAGTCTTTATATGATCAGCTAAAACATATGGACCTCATTTTTTAATCAAATGCGTAGTGAATCTATGACCCAAACTACAAAAAAAAAGGGTGGTCCTGTCACGCGAGCATCCGCGTGACAACCAAAATGAGAATGCATCTTATACCCGTCGGATCTGCTATCATCGCGAACAATTCGTATAGATCCGGATATAATGTAATTATATTATTTGCAATAATTTTTATTTCATTAAATCCCGTCTAATTTGTGAGTTGTGACTTATTTGAAGAAGAATCTCTATCAAGATTTATGCAGAGAAAAAACATTAAAGCAAAATTACTGAAAATTGAAGTATCAGTATCAAATCCATCAATCAAAGTTCTCCAATGGCATACAAACTAATGATTAATCCAATCAAACTGAAAAGGAAGTAGAGATTAATAAAAACAGAGTCTTTAATACTATTACTATCCTCGGTTGAATGTAAAAGAACTTTATTCGTGTTGTGGCTTTAATCATGATCATCATATAGCTAACAGAAGATAAGATGTATAAGGGAAACGGTTCCTACAGTAATCAAGTAGGTTTATGTAGTTCGTTTTCATATTTCGGCTAACAATCCGTTCCCATGTTATTGTCTTCATCAAATCCTGGCAATACTCGTTATTAATATGGTAGCGAGGTTGATGATCATCAACATCAAAAATTACAACACATGCCAACTCCATCATTACATACAATACAAGCCAATTCCATCATCTTCTTCACTTCAGTTAACAGCTTGTTAAATTACCAACAAGAATAAATAATGTATGAAAAAATGAAGATTCATATGAAACATAAAGTTTGACGATTTTTTAAGTTTTGACTCAGTTTCGAGATGATACAATTTTTTCTCAAAGGACTAATTAACAGTAAGATATAAATTGGATGGGTTTTTAAAGAAAACAAAATATTGAAAAATATTATAATAACATCAAATCCGGATCTATGCATGTTGATCTCTATAATAGCAAATCCAGCGGTTAGGAGGTGCGTTCTCATTCTCCCTTATAAAGCATAGTTTGGACAACTTAGTCAAGTTAAAGAGTGGTCCAGATTTCTCATAAGTAAAGATAAATTCATGGTTGTGGTTGTTTACATCATTATTGAATCATTAATTTCTTATAATAAATACTTAATTAAACTCTTAATGTCTTATAATTATCTCAATAAATATACTTTCATTAAATAAATAATAAATTTGTTAACTAAGAAACATAATAACTTTTAAAATTCTTTTTATGTTTTTAACCAATTCCATTTTTCTAAATATATTATTTATTAAATAAATAATAAATATATTAATAATTATATCAATAGAAATTAGGGATAGCCATGATGGTGTTTGAGAGTGGTGATGCATGGAGCCGGTGACGATAGTGATGGTGGTGGAAAAGGTAGTCACTAGTGGAAAATGGGGTTTTTATTACCCACATTTGTGACCCCCATTGACCGTAATTTGACCGTTGACTAATCAAAACTGTAGTTGATAAAAGAAAAACACGGAGAAATTATTAATCGGTTAAAAACCGTAATAGAATATTTACTACCCATTATGCTACGGACAAATGCAGTAATTTATATGGTTCAGATATTTCCCTTATATATCCTTGTGAAGCGATATCCCCTTTGTTATTATCGAGTCCCATTTTCTTTCTCTGAGCTCTCCGGAGAAGAAGCTCTTCCCTACCCAGAATACCATTTTTCCTGTCAACAATAAAAATCGAGACAAAATTCATAAAATAACCATGACGTGAAACTCATGGGTTTAGTCGCCCTCTTTCCTTTTCCTCTGAAAAAAGAAAAAAACTCGCCCTTATCTTCACCGCCTCTTTTTAACTTCCAGATCTGGTAATTCCTTGCTTGATTTGGGTCTTTTGACTCAAATTGAGTGAGGAATTATCATGTTTATACTGTAGTTGTTTGATTTTCCTTTGTTTGTTCTCGTTCCAGCAATTTTTAGCTCTTAATTTAGACTTCACTTCCTGAACTGGTTGTGGTTAAATCAGTTGATGTCTCTGTTCAATTGATAGAGGATTGGTGGTTAGTGATTCGAATTTGGGTTTGATTTTCTAAATTGGTTGATGCTGATGTTGCTGTGATTTTGGATTTGTTGTGTTGATTTGTATTTGGGTGATTTGCAATTTGGGTTTTACTATTTATTTATTTTTAATTCTTGTTAAATGATTACTAATTTGGGTATTTTGATGTAGAAGTATGTAATTTGATTTCTTTGTGTTCGTGTGAAATTGATGGTTGATGTGGTTAAATCAGTTGATGTCTCCGTTCAATTGACAGAGGATTGGTGGTTAGTGATTCGAATTTGGGTTGATGTGGTTAAAGCTAGAAACCAGCTAGAAATCGGTATTGATGCAGTCAGGTTCTAGGTTGTTCATGATGGAAGTGTTATTGATGAACCGGTTTCATGTAATCAATTGGATTCAATTTTTGGTTGTCTTTCAAGAATGAAATTCGCAGAAGCTATCTTGAAGTTTGTAAGTACACCCATATCCTTTATTTGTTTGATTTTGTGTAAATTGGAATCTGAACCTTGTTTTAATTTGAGGAAAATGATTTGGAAATGATGGTTCCACTGGATGGTTAAATTTGATTGTGCATGTATTGTGAAGAAACTTATAAATCCAATTGATTCTCGATTTTTAGCTATGCACGATAACTGTTTTTGAATTTGTCTTGAACAACCTAAATGACATGTCAAGTTGGTGGTGTCAGTTTACCTTATGCCTCTTCAGACATGCATTCTAAATTTTCAAATCTGAGTTCTGTGTATATACATGTCTATACTTGGAAATTTGGAATGGTATAGAGACTTACATTTGTTTAAAATGGGATATGACTTGATGTGGCTGTATAGTTAACTATATAGTCTTGATTCCAATTTGATATGGTTGTACACCACTGCTCTATGTCAATTTGATGGTGGACAAATGGGTGATTGTGAAATATTTTATGGTGTTCTAGTTTCATGATTTGGCCATCATCTTGGGTTAATTAAGGAAAATCCATTTATATTTGTGAAACGCACATACTTAGATGGTATAATGGTTGGCCACTATTTTATCATGTCGTCGTTGGTCATCTTGTACGGTAACAAACTTGGGTTCAAATCTCGTGCATTCATATTAGACTGTCCTGTAGCTTTTGAAATCAGTAGTGGCTAGAAGTGCAGGGGACAATACTTGGAGCAAGATTCTTAGATGGTCGTGAGAAGATGGAGTTGGGTGCTCAGTCATTGTTGTAGCCGAGATGTCGAAGGCAGTGACAGTTTCGCAGCGAGACAAGGAGCTAGTGATGTGGTGCTGTTTTGGTGTGACACTGTGACTATTGAACGAAGGCATTGGTCTATGGAGCAAAGAAGTGTAGGTGAAGTTCTATCGGCTGGTGGTGTAGCTGAGATGGAGAGCTGGCAGTCTCTCGTACTTGGATAATCATTGGTGTTAATCAGAAGTTCGAGCAGGTGGTGCCGTGGTGTTCATCCATTCAAAGGACAAATGCAACAGGTGGTATAGCTGGTTGCAGATGAGATTTACAAGGGCTATGGAGCCATGTAGTCGGCGGTGGTGTTGTTGTTGTGCAAAAATGGAACTGCAGGAGTTAAGAAGGATGCATGATCAGGGATGAGCAGTAAATGGTTACCGAATGGGTGTTTGATCAAATGCAAAATGATGTTGCTGCCATTGTTTTTGGTTCAACTGGAATTGGGGTCTCATTAGTGGAGAGTGAAATTGGGTTTAACTCATTTGCAGTGGAGCTGTTGAATGAGGAGGAAGAACTGCAGTCAGTGGTGGATGTATGCGGTGGAGTTTTGTCCTTCCGGTGATGATCTTACAACAACAATAGCAACAGAATTTGGGTTGTTGTTGTGGTCGACGTGAGATATGGAGTTATTGTGTTACTAGTGGACATTAATGGATCTGTAGCTTGGGTACTTGGCTGGAATTGGCATGTTTTCTACAACGAATGTTGATTTTTAAATAAATGGTCAATTGAAATTATTAATCCAGGTACCATGTTTTATTTCATTGTAATTTGAGCTCCATTTTAGTCTTAGTCATATTTATTTCAGCTCACTCAGATTCAGTGCAGGCATATATTCAGCCAATTCTGAATCTATTTTTTTTATATTAAAATCCAAATCTATTACGGTTTCAATTGGTAGTAGTCCCTTTACAGCTAAAGTTCGTAGTATAATAAACTTATTCTATGACCCCCACTGCTGGGTCATACCATTATAACACGCTTTATCAGTGACCCTTTCTGTTACTGTTAAAATAGGTCAATTAATGCTAATCTATTACCTGTCCCGACAGTCACAAAACTTCTAATTTCCACTAGTGAGTGGTAATGAGTCGTTCTGGTGGCGGTCGTGCAGGTTCAATGTCATAGTGGGAAAATGTTATTGGATGTCGTTAGAACAAAAATACCATTATTACGGAAGTTATGGTTGAGTTTTTCACTAGGTCCCACTACATGTTTCACTCGGTGGTTTCTTTGAGACACGTATTTCGGTCAACCTCACAATTCTCGGTAAGAAGAATAATAATTAAAAAATATGAAAAACAATCATCAATTTATATAAAGCCAACAAAAACATAAAAAAGGTTAAAATTGACATAATGTTTTTAACTTAATATTGTTGCAATAGATAAACCTAAGGTTGTAATTGTTTCACCTAACGTTGTAATTGTTTCTCATAACTGATGATTAAAAATTTATCTAACGTCAAAAAATTATCGAATTGTTTCTCCCAACATTTATTTAGTGGATCACAATGGTGGTCGTGATGGTATAAAGGAAAAAACGTTGTGGTGTGGTTGGAAATGGTGATGGAAACTATTTCAGTAACAACAGAAATGGTAGATGGTGTTTTTGTAGTCGTAAGTATTGGTGACCAAATTGCACCAGTGAGTAATTTCGCATCGTCTCCCGTATTTCTTATTAAATGGCAGAACGTTTTTTTGTTCAATAATGATGGATAACATAGTCTAATGTCATTAGGTCAAGTGGTTAACCATTTGACTACTATATATTTATGCAGCGAATAACCTCACATGTAGAAGATCAATGTCGTAGATTGTTTGAGGGTTTTGAAGAATTGGTGATATATCTTTTCTGAGTCGAATCGGTTGCCATCTGAAAGGCTCAACATTTTATAATATAATGACTTGGATAAATGAATTAGTATTTGTTTGTGTTATTCGGATTGTAAAAACATGCGATGTAATATGTATTGTGAGTCCATTATGAGTTTTAATCTTTTTGGACAATTTTTAAAGGGGACAAAATCAACAAGAATCTTGACATTGTTAATACGTACACAATCATTTATGGAACAAATGACTTCGAGTGATGTAAGTTTTTTTAAACCTACATAGTTCGATGTGTTGGTTTCAATAAGGGATCGCTAAAAATAAGGGAGATGCAAAAGGGCATGTCATTTCAAATGATTGATAATGTTTTTTTTGTCTTTGCAAACTATAAAACATATAAAATATCGTTGGATTTTTGTGGAAGAGTATGTGAAAAATAATTCTGGTAGGGTACGGCTCGGGAAGATGCATTATTTGGGAGAACGTCAAACTATCAAACATACTAGAAAGGAATCATACATGAGCACATGATAAAAGATTAGTGGACCGAAGAATAAAAATATCTATTGATTTTCCTTTCACTTTTTTAATGACAAGTAAGCTCAATAATTAATAAAAATATTAATGGTAGATTTGTTTGTAGAATTCACGATTACGAGGATTTATAATCCCATAGGATTACAAATTCTGGGATTCGTGTAAATTCATTGTGTGTTTGGTAACTCATTTAAAATTCCCAAGATTCATGTAATTATCTTGCTTTAAAGTGCATATACTATTTGGTATTACCCTTAGAATCTTAAAAATATTATATATATGAGATCTAAAGTCAACAAAAAGTGGGTCCACAAATCCCTTGATAAATTCCCAACAAATCTTAAGGGGGAGGGGTCGGACTCCATACGGAAGATTTGCTGGAAAACTGATTCCCTGAGAAATGTGATTATAGGGATTTGGGCAACCAAAGATGCCGAAGGAAACACAATTCCAACAAATTCCATGATCCCACAAATCCCACCTTTAAAATTCTACATCCAAACCCACCATAAATTTAATATCCAGATGAAAATTATTCCCGTGCCGTTTCGGCACGGATTAAGGGCTAGTTACTTTTGTGACAGGCTATCCATGCAGTTAAACTCATGTGATGGTTGATTGTCCTAAGCTTAAAGCAAAAAATACGACACATTATGAAAAATCATTCAAAAAATGATGGTGCTTAAATTGCAGAAGGAAACGAAGATTTTGAGAAACCTATATGCATCAAAATAGTGCAAATTATGCATTTATCATAAGTGAGATATGCAAACACACTATTACTTAAAATGATTTTGTGTTCGTTTTTGGATATTGTATATGAATAATTTTACAATGTACTTATAGACATTATTTTCGTTTAAAACAAAATAGAAAACTATCTTGTAAAGGAACACGATTTAATTTAAAGTCCAGAAAAAAAGAAAAATTACACCAGTCAGATATCATACTAAAGCAGTGTAGTTACGACACGAGTTATCTCTAGATATTTATTAGAACTCTCTGTTAACCTCATGCTGTGCCGTTACGGCACGAGTTATTTCTAGTATTACACGTGTCATATATCCCAATGTAATCGATCCTGATATAGTCTTTGGTGCACGCTAAAAGCAAGCTCAAATGAGGTGCACCGACAAAGAACATCATCTTGCCCAGTCCCTAACCCAAGTGAATAGGTTCTTTCTATCACCACTGTTTGATAGAAAGGTGAAATAACTTGATTTTGAAGCGGAACCCCTTATTTGTGAAATAACTTGATTTGAAATTGATACATCAAAATTTCGAAATCAGATAAAATTAAAAGTGAAAGCTCAGATTATCGGTAAATATTTTAGTAAGGGTATGAAGAAATTAGGGTGGTGGAGAGGAGGAGGAGGGGTGGTAATAATCGAAGATGAAACCGAAAGAGAATTTGTTTTAAGGCGCAGGGTGGTGGTGGTGTATCAATTTTTGGTGGTCAGAAGTGGTGATGGTGGTGCTGGTTTTTGTCGAAAACTCGGAAGCAGATGGAAGAAAAGATACCGAACTCACTTATTAGATGGACGGCTTCGATCGAATTCCGTGTTTTGAATGTCATCTGATCCAACGGACTACATCGAAAATACACACGGAAATTAGAGGTCGTACCAAAAAGAGTGTTTTCTTTATTATAATATATATATAAGATAAGATATGAGTTAGGTTTTTGCTCTTTTAAACAAGATAGATAGTTATTTGCAAAAATAAAAAAATATAGAGATGGCTGGAGCGGTGGAGAGTTGAGGAAAACACATGGGGGAAAAGACACTTATGGGAGTGATAGGGTGTAAAATGCAGCAAATAGGTCAGTATATTTAAGCAACCGGTGGTGGTCCAACAGCCATGAAGGGTCAATGTCAACTAACCATGCCTACTACTGTCAAAGTTTAATGAAATTGACAATATAAATTAGCCTCTGGCTCTGATCCATACAAAGTAGGATTAAAATCGAGATGAAGACAACTGATGGTTATCAGTATTGGAAGATTCAATTATGACATAGTGAATTCAATACACTAGTACAATTATGTGCACTTAACACATGACATGATGATCTATATTCAGTCATTTTCGTATGCAATATACGGCTTTGCGTTATGCAGTCATTTTCGAATGTTATTTTTTTAGAATACGACGTTTCTATGTAGCCGATTGGTGGTAGGTTGGATGTCTTCTATAGTCCTACATGGGCTATTAGCAATCCTCTTGAAAATCAAAATCAAAAATCAAACAAAAAAATGTTTAGATATGTAAATGACAATTGACAAACCACCATAGAAAAAAGCTTACCAGTACTAACTTTCGTAGTGTCATCTATTTACTGCCCTTCGTTAAAGAAAACAGAATGGAAAGTTAAATAGTGCAAAATTTGTTTATGGATAAGTATTAAGTAGTAAAGAGATCGTTGGATGGATGATGAAAGTTTTGTTTTGTACTGGCCGGAATAGATTTGATTCAAATCATTTGAATCATGTTTTTGCCACCTGCAGTTGTGTTGTGGAATAAGCAGGCGTTGCTCAGACAAATTGTCTTCTTCTTGTACGTGCTTACTGCACTTAGTTTAGTATGTTAGCGAGGTTACACTTATTGGGCCTGGGCCCTGGGAAGTTTTGCTCGATGTGAAAACTACAGCCAGACCCATTTTCCAGATTTTGGACACTGTGAAACCCATCGACAAAAAAGTTCAGGCACGCACTCATTTCTTCGGTCAAAATTATTCCTAAACCCAGAATTTTTAGAATTTTGTTTCCGCTTTTTAACAGTTCCATCTCCTCTTCTCTGTATCTAATAATTTCATAATCCAAACCAAAACCAAATTGTCCATCAAAACCAGATTCAGAAGAATCCATAAACTCTAAATTCTTTTTTTTCTTTTTGCAGTTCTGTAGTTTACCATTGTTGGCGGTGGTGTTGATGGTGTAAAGCTTTGGATTTTGATCTTAACAGTGTCTCGTTTCAGAAATTGTATCTCATTGATTGCCCAGCTCTTAAGTTTCTTCCGGATTTACGAGGATGGATCTCTCTTCAAATATTATTCATCTTCTATTGCCCACAACTGAAGGATTCTTCTCAAAGACCTCTCTTTTCTTAAAGAACTCGTTGTTGATTTTATTCAAACAGAGATGAGGAGCGAGGATCCATCCACTTCTTATGAGTTGATTAATTTGATGATGAAGCAGCAGGTACTCCTCTTTAATTCTCTCCATCTTCCAAAGTTTACACATATGTATGTTTCCGCAGGCATTTGATTTGATTTTTATAAATTTATTGTTACTAGGAAATATTAAGTTTAATATTGTTTGATTTAAATTGTTTTTTTCTTCCAATGATAGTATTCTAAAATACTTTCTTCTTTATATGGGCATCTTTCCGAAAATAGAATTGTATGTGGGCATCGAACTTCTCATCAGTACTATGTAAAGAAACAACATCTTTACAAAAAAGATGCTTCTTTAGGTGGGTATGTTTACAAGAAATATTATGTGACCCATCAGTGCTTGATAGAGATTTTTGTTCAACACCTTGTACCGATTCAGCGATATTCTATAGCACTGTTCTTGTTTTTGGGCCATCAAATCCGATGGGACTTTTATCTCTTCACAACAGATGGGGGCAGCAATATTACCAAAGCTCGCGAGGAGCATGATCGTCTTATAGTAAGGAGGATGATTTCATACACTTCAAAAGGTCACACAACTCTAAATAGTAGTACTTGCTTGGTTAATATTAGATCAAGTAATAATTGCATTAACTTATATTTCTGTTTAAGAAATTATTATATAAATCCGATGGGACTTTCACTAGTACAAAATGTCGCATCGTCCACATTTGATCACTGTGTCCATAGGCTTTCGGCCATGGATTTTTTTCACTCCAGAAATGTGGTATCAGGTGCCATCACAAAAGGATACCTTTATGGATACATAAAATTTGTGTGACTAATAGACATGATTTACCATGGCTATATCCCTATAACCGTGTCTATATGGTACCCTGTTTTGTTTCATATTTTTTTTGTTTTTCTTATTTTCTGGTTTCGACGTTGGTTTGAGAAACTTATTTCAGGTACTTATTTCTCATGGATGGAGCATATTGGAACAACGGATACGGTTTCCAACAACCTCAACAACATGACAACTTCCAACCATTCCATGGGTATAATCAAAACCAATTCATTGGTTATGACCAATATTCCATGGAACCTTATGGTTTTCCTCAACAACCTTATGGCGGGTATGTGTGTGAACAACCACAAGGATGGGAGGATTCTTATGCTCGTGAACAACAAGTCTTTGACTTTCTAGACAAATTTTCCAACTTTGTACAACAATAGTTTCAAAAAGATAAAGAGACTAGAGAAGAGCAACTCCAAGAACTTCGTGAAGGTATTGCTAACTTGAGAAGAGGCATTTATCAATGCAAGGAAGATATGGATAATTCTAATGTGCATATGGTTTGTGATGAATATTTGATTGATGCTAATGTTGAAAAAGGCCAATCCTTGGGCACTTTCATTGATAATTGTGTAGCTAACTCAACTCTTGATCTTACTAATGATCATTCACCTATTCAAAAGGATGATCTAGAGATTTGCAACACTAAATTCAGCGACGAAGAACCATTTGTTAACTATGAAAGTGACGGTGATTATGATACATTGCTTGAACCAACTCATGGTGACATCTCAGAGGAGTGTACAATGAAATCTTTTTGGGAATAAGATGAAGACGAAGAGGAATATGATGACACTAGTGCAGCTTGCTCAAGCATTGATCTTAATAATGATCAAGAGCCTATTCAAAGGGTGGAGCTTGAGGATGAAGCATTTTTGAGTGTTCTAAAAAAGTTCCTTATAGCGAAATTTTGATCCGCAGTGGATTATGTGCCTTACAACAAAGAGGAGTGTGTTGAGAATGTGACCATTATGACCAATATTGTGGAAGACCCAATTGAGCCTGCAAATAATTGTAATGAAGATGTTGATGTCGAGACTTTAGTTAAGGCAGAAACGGACGAATAATGGTTGCAAGGTTTGGTAGAGGACCATGATATACAAGAGGTGAATAATTCACTTGAGTTTTTCAAGGATGAAGAGGATTCCGTAATAAAAGAGATTGTGCAAGGTTTGTCTAACCCTTTGCATATTGATTCTTCTCCTTTACCTCTTATTGGTTTGAATGTATGTGCTTCGAGAATATTGTTAAATGACTTTTTTTATCGATAACTGTCGTTAGAAACATTTGATTCTCATAGGTTTGTGAACAAGAAACCGTGGGAGTACCCGACTCCTATATTCTTTATACACTTCCATGTGTGGACAAGAATAAGTGTGGGGGAAGCTTTTATCCGTTAATAGCTTCGTTTCTGTTTTATATTACTAATATTTGTGTGAAGCTAGTGTTTGCAAAACAAGTGCTATGGGTGGATCCCCAACTTTTCCGATTATTGGTGTATGGGGAATTCAACTTGCAAGTTGGGCTGATGACTTTAAACCAGGCACTAATGGGAGGCAACCCACTGGTTTTGTGTATCTATCTTTATCTTTTTATTTTATTTTTAAGTCTTTTATCTTTATTTTTTTATTTTGGATATTTGCATATCAACACTCCAACTTTTAGAGATTTTTGAACAATTTAGAATAGACACTAGCCTTTCTAAGTGGATGGAATTTTTTTCTTAACGATGAGATATATATATTGGATGAGTTGGGATTAGATGCCAACTAAATAGCTTTTTTAGTGTTTATCCTCTATTGTTCTGAAATAGCTATGAGTTGGAGTATCAGTTTTTATTCTGCATTTGTATATATATCATGTTATGGATTTCTCACCTTGACTTTCTTTGGACGATTCAATTTACATTGAGGACAATGTAAAGTTTAAGTGTGGGGGAGTGTTCTCATATAGAGTTTTTAGCCTTGTTAGTTTCCCTTGTTTTAAAAAAAAAAAAAAAATTGGTTTATACATCTGAAACCTAGAAACATGTGCCTTTAGGATGACACTATCAATCTAAATGGATGGAACCATCTTGGCTGGAGGAGTTGAGGAACCCATTAACTAAAAGGATAGAATTATTCAAGTGTCAGAAATAAAATGATAGTTGTTACCATATCTCGGAATATCACCATATCACGTTCTATTTTTATTTTTCCATATTTATCTATTGTTATCTAAGTGATTTGGTGGGTCACTAAATATCGAATTGTTATTACTGCTAGGATGAAATAGAGTGATTGAGTTGCTAAAAAAAAAAAAAGAGACCGACCAATTAGACCAATCGGAATAAAAAAAGACACTTGGATAGCAATATGTGTGTGTTCTCCCTGTCTCCGTCGCCTAAACAAGCGTGGAATGCAGGATCCAAGGGAACTATCATGTAATCTGCTGACAAAAAGCATGCGCTTGGATCCAAAAAATTTAATCATGTTGTCTAAAAAAAAAAAAAAAAAGAGACCGACCAATTAGACCAATCGGAATAAAAAAGACACTTGGATAGCAATATGTGTGTGTTCTCCCTGTCTCCATCGCCTAAACAAGCGTGGAATGAAGGATCCAAGGGAACTATCATGTAATCTTCTGAAAAAAAGCATGCGCTTGGATCCAAAAGATTTAATCATGCTGTCTAAAAAATAAAAAAAAAAAATTATTATTGTTGAATAAAGTCACTCCTGGTTGTTATTTATGCTAAAAGTGACCGTAGCCTCGACGAGAAGGAGTTGTTGTATTTTTATTTTGTTTGATTTGCTCGAGGACTAGCAAAGTCTATGTGTGGGGGAATTTGATAGGCGTCTAAAACACCTAATTTTATATCTAGTATTTAAGCTTTCTTTGCTATTTTTCTTGTAAATTATGTATTTTACTCGTGTTTTTGAGTTATTAGGTACTCTGGATTCGCACGAAGGAAAAGAAGAAGAAATCACCTAATTTTATCAAAAAGAGCAAAAATGTCATTTCATGAGCGAACACTATCTGGAGCCCAGTCAAGCTTAAGGGGCAACTCTTTTGGAGGAGTACTAAATACATCCAGTTGCGGTTAAGGGGTTGCCAATCTGGATGGCCCTTATCTAATGAGTGGGGTGGTCCCTATCCCTAGGGTGTAAACATCCGACCCCAAACCACATAACCCTAAAATTGAGAGGTATGTCTCTCATTCATCCCAATCACCTGGAATTGAGAAGAAGGAAACAGCAGCCGCTGCCATTATTTGTTTGCATAGATCGAGAAATTGAGAGATGATGGGATTCAAAGATGGAGAAGACAGGTACTATCGATTACATAGATGGGAGAATTGTTTGATGTTGGTAGCTGAGACGAAGAGTGAAAACAAAGATATTAATGGTGTTGATATGAAGAACTCAGTAAGAAGAAGAACAATGGATGGGTGAGTTTGTGGTTAATTTGGGTTTTGCTGTGAATTGAAGACTGAATCTGACAAAGAAGAAATAAGGGGTTGAGTTAATGTTTCTATCGATTTAAGAAATCAGATGAAGATGTATAAATGGGTTTTGTTGTTCGGAGATAGATTTCGATCAGAGTATGGAATTGGCTAGGCAAATCAGCGAGAAAGAGGATGAAATTCACGGCAGAAGCAATGTTGTTGTCGATCTCATAAAGGGTACTAGTTGTTTAGAGATATTTGAGAAGATTTGGGAATGGGTTTGAAGATGAATCAAAGAAGAACAACTAAATGTTTTTGAATCTGTGATGGCAAAACAAGAAATTGGAAGGGGTTTCTGCTGATTTGTGAGATGGTAATGATGGTGAACTCCAATGAAATATGTTGATGATGTTGGAGTTAGAAGTTCAGTTGCTGCTACAACAAGATAAATTCAGTGGTGAAATTGGTATAGTTGAAGTCGTAAAAATGGAGTGAAGAACATGGGTTTGATTACTGTTGTTGTTGGTAAAGTGGAATGGATGAGATTCAAGGAGATGCAGATAGTGGGATTTGAAGATCTTGTTGTAGATGAAGGATGGAACTGCTGGTGGAGCAACAATCTGAGATAAAACTGACGAATACGCAGTAGAGAGTCAGCTCAGCCGTGAGAAGAAATTAGAAGAATGATTGAACTGCGAATGCTTAGATGAAAGTTTAGGTTTGTTACAGGGAAGAAAAATGGCCTGAACTTGGCCTTAGAAAGTCCTATAAATAGCCGAAACTCGGCCGGCAGTACATTTTGATGAGTTAACACAGTGAGCTCGATGACCGTTCCAACTCGGTGAGTAAGCCGAGTAAGATCCTCAGTAAGACAGCTAACTCAGTGGCTGACTCCTCCTCTTTGACCCAGTCGACTGTTAGAGACCGTTAGTATTGACTGTTAACTTTGACGGAATATTCCGTCGACAGAGGAGAGCATCTCAGGTAGCCGGCGTCACGGATTCTGGCCAAAAACCCAGTTTTCCGGCGAGCGTTTTGGACATACAGTAAAACATCTATAAAATAATAGGCTTGGGACCACCCAAATCCTATTATTTTAAAGATATATTACTTAATAGATAAAATAATAATTTATTATTTTATACATATAATAATAATATATTAATTTAAAGAATAATTCTTAAATTGAAAAAAAATTGTGGAAAAAACGAGAATGTCTATATTAAAAAATAAAAATAAAGTATCTTAGGATAAATACTGAAATAGATTTTTAAAAGTGGAAAATATATAAAAAGATAAAAAAACATTAACGGAAATATTTTTAGAACGGCATGCATTTGTTTTTAATGTGCACTACAAACTATTAGGGATGAAATACAACTTGATTTGAACTTCAGAGAAAAACAAACCAACATTGAATCATAGTTTGAGAAAATTTAATGAGTATGAAAATTATTTTTTATTTTCTAATGGAATTATTATTTTATAAAATATTTGGGACCTATTAATGTTTAAGGAGAATTTTTGAAATGTATTATATTATAATTTTATCGAATTTATTATTTTATCACTAAGGACCCGAGTCGGGACTGCAAAATTTTATTATTTTAGCGAGACTATTATATTATCGAGTATTATTTTAAAAAGGTTTTACTGTAATTTTACACGGGTATTTTCTCACACATGGGTTGGGTGGACCACTTGGAGATGGGTTTTGAGAAGACCTAATATTGGAAAGAGTATCCTTTTGGAATGGGAGAAGCATATAAATAGAAAATCTTTTTCTAAACCTAGATATATCTCCATAAGGGAGACTTCTACTTTTGTTCTAGGGTTTCACATGATAGTTCTTCTTTGCTTTCTATGATGATTTCCAAAAACACAAGTACTTGATTTTGTTATTGGTTAAAGATGTAGTTGGATTTTGAAAACAAGTTTTGATTTTTATGAGTTAGTTTTCTCTCAAAACCATAGTTCACTTTCTACTAATTATAATAATTGCATGAGTGATGTATTGAAATATGATTGAATGTTTGTTTGGTTGAGTCTAGAATTGATTGAACATACATCTATATCTATAGATATTTTAGGGTTTTCATCGAGCGATAACCTTGAATACGAGTAGCATGATATGATTATAGTTTGTAGTGATACAACCTTGTAATCATATGTAGAAATTGACCTTTGTCCGAATTGTCATGCGCAATGTATGATAGTTGCATTGATTAGCCTATTTCCAAAACTTAATGCTCCTAGGAATTGAACTTAATTAGCGCAAGGCGTTAGGTTATTCTTTAGGTAAAATTCACATACGCAACTCTAATGTGTGTGTTGATAATTTTAGGAAATTTACGGAGTATTCTTGCAATAAGGTATTCTAGGGCTTTTGATGATAGCGAGATTAAATACGAATTCTATTCATATATTCAAAAACTTGTTTACAATTGAAGATGAAACCTTTATCCAATATTCTCACAACCTTGATTTGCGTGTTTATTTTTTATTGTCTTGCTTAGTTTATTAAAAATAAGAAAACCCCTCGTGTTACTTATAGGAAACCAAAACATCTTGACAACCTAGTCCTCTCTGTGGGAACGATCATTTCTTGCCGTTGCTATATTTATATTTTGAGTAGTAAGAAAGTGTAATTTATTTTTGACGCTTACGATAGCGATCATATAGGTCATGAAGTAATTTTTAAAAGTCATACAGATCCTGAAGTAGCTTTAGTTCACACTGGTAAACTCAGGTTAGCATGATACATCATCGAAATCGATAAATATGAAGCTCAATGTCGATTCGAACTTCAAATGTGGTATAACGGCATACAAACTATGAACTGAGAAGCTCCAGGAGGGTTCAAACTTCAAACTTAACATGATACATCATCTAAATCAATAAATATGAAGCTCAGTGTCGATTCAAACTTCAACTATGGTATTACGACATAAAAACTATGAACCAAGAAGCTTTGGGAGGGTTCTAACTTCAAACGTAGCATGATATATCATTGAAATCGATAAATATCAAGCTCATAGTCGATTGGAACTTGAAATATGGTATAACGGCATAGAAACTATGAACCAAGAAGCTCTGGGAGGGTTCTGACTTCAAACGTATCATGATATATCATTGAAATCAATAAATATGAAGCTCATAGTCGATTCGAACTTCAAATATGGTATAACGGCATAGAAAATATGAACCAAGAAGCTCTGAGAGGGTTCTGGCTTAAAAATTAGCATGATACATCATATAAATCGATAAACATGAAGCTCAGCGTCGATTCGAACTTCAAACTTGGTATAATGGCATATAATTTATGGACCACGAAGCTTTGAGAGGGTTCCGAATTCAAACTTAGCATGATACATCATCGAAATTGATGAATATGAAGCTTAGTGTCGATTCGAACTTCAAATGTGGTATAACGACATTTGAACTATGCATACCATGCTCCGAGATCGAAACTTGACCGTGATTTGACTACTTTAAGTCAGAAACTTGGTAAGAACGATGAATCTATCCATTTACAGGTAAGATTCCTTCGGAATATTCTACGAAACCTCAAACAAACCTATTTTTGCATATTATATGCATACCAGGTTCAGATATCGAAACCTGGTCGCGAGTTGACTACTATAAGTCAGAAATTTGGTAAGAACGAAGAAACCATCCATTTAAAGGTGTTAACCAGTCACTACTAATGACCTTGATCGTACATATCTAATTTTTATCGGCTTATTGGATTGCAACTGCATATGACATATATATATACATGATGCACGCACCCAATAAACCAAACACTTTGGATGCATAAACATCTTCATGCCATATGATAATCCAAAAAAATGAAATTCATGTAGCTATATGTCTATCTTTGGCCATGTTGGACAACTGTGTCTATTTCTTAATAATCCCAGTGACTAATATATTTGATTTTTCCTCGCAAAATTAAAGTGTCTAATGAACCCTACATTTTGGTCACATAAAATAATTAAAGTGGCCAAATTATTTTGTTTTCCGCCTCGGCTGAATAGGCGTGTATGTTGCCACCCTACGCATTAGACACGCACAAAGATGGTTAACGTGACCATATACCCATTTATGGCTACATGTCATGGGTTTTATACTTAAAACCTTGGACAAATAGTATCCTATGGCTACAGGAAAGTGATCAACGTGGCACAACAACAATCTATGCATGTAGCAACGAAAAAATATTTTGGTGTGGCTAGGCTTTTGATATGAAAATGTGGCCTATGTGACAGTTTGTACTAGTGTTTTATCTCTTCACAATAGATGGGGGCAGCAATATTACCAAAGCTCGTGAGGAGCATGATCGTCTTATAGTAAGTAGGATGATTTCATACACTTCAAAAGGTTACACAACTCTAAATAGTAGTACTTGCTTGGTTAATATTAGATCAAGTAATAATTGCATTAACTTATATTTATGTTTAAGAAATTATTATATAAATCCGATGGGACTTTTATCTCTTCACAACAGATGGGGGCAGCAATATTACCAAAGCTCGCGAGGAGCATGATCGTCTTATAGTAAGGAGGATGATTTCATACACTTCAAAAGGTCACACAACTCTAAATAGTAGTACTTGCTTGGTTAATATTAGATCAAGTAATAATTGCATTAACTTATATTTCTGTTTAAGAAATTATTATATTGGTATATATTTAAGTAATAATTGCATGATTTATCATATCCCAATCAATATCCTCATATTAGAGAATATGAATTCTTATCTTCTCTTTCAATCTGATTTCGTTCATAGAAAGGACCGGCTTGTATACTGGTCGTTTTCTAGGGTTAATTACCTCACCTTTGTTCAGTCTTCATTTTTGAAGATTGCCTTGATCTCTTTGAGTCGTCGTGGCAGCTCTACTGTAATTAGTAGAAGGCTTGGGATCGTTTTAGGGAAAGAGCTTAATCCTTTGATTATTGAGAATGTATTGATATATCTTGTGGAAGAGAAGAAACTTAATCGCCACCAATGTTGGGTGGAAAAACTTACATTTTCTATGAATTTAATAAAGATTCCAAATGAGGACAAGAGAAGAATTGTTGAACCTAAAGAAGATTGGGTTTTTTTTTCTTTTTTTTTTTTTTAGGAAGATTGGTTTATGGGGAAATATCTATTTGTATTGTTAGTTTACTGTAGTGTCAACTTATATGTAAAAGTTGTAAAGAATATATCTTTCGACTTCGTTTGTAATCACTTTCTTTGTATTGTTGTGGAGCTTGATACCATATTTCGGACACTTCACCCTTTTGACTTCCTAGTCGACTGGTGTATGTGTTCCTATCTATGATATTTACTGATTTTCTTTAAAAAAAAGTACTAAATAATACTAGTAATAGTAGATATGCAGCAAAAAAAAATAATAATAATAATAATTGTATATATAATTTGAGTAGAAATTGCTGGCCTCACATTTAAAGTTAGGCCAAAAGCTTGAATTCTAGAGCTCCTGGCCCCCGGCCAATAAGAATCAAGGATTTAAGTAGCAAAATAGAATGGGTAGGTAAATGAGTACCGAATCACTTTCAAGATACATAACCTCTTTTTGCCGAAACCCTAACTTTTTATCTTCTTTTCCTCCTCCTTAACCACCACAAACACATGTTTCGCCATCATCTTCTTCTGACGAGGAAAAGAGAATCAATGAGGTAACTGAACCTATTTCCTATTCTTCAATCTTCTTTAATTTTTGAGTATGGGTTCGTCTTATGTGATTTGTTATCACTTAACAGTCTGGGTGTTTCTTTTTGTGGGATCAAAGATTTGGTTTTGGATATCAGCAGATAGATTTTTCAGTTGAAAGAAATTGTAATTTTTATTATCACCTGATACATATCAAACACCAAAGGCAACGGTGATTCATTCCTTCACCGTCTAAAGCCTAAACTTGAATCCCTAATCTCTTTTCTATCGCCTCTCTTTGCTCTAAAGAAAAATGGTGAAACTCTGCCATCCTCTCTTTGCTCCTGATTCTCTATGAAAAAAATGGAGAGAAAACGTCGAAATATAGTTGCAGCTGAGGGTTAATCACAGTGAACTAAATAATTTTAGCTTACAGATTTTTTGTATTTTTGTATTTCATATAATAAATTTGATTTTTTCCCTACTTAACGATTTGTACATGGTTTATGGATTTCGTAACTCTATTTAGCTTGGTTCGGTTAATGTGTGTTTTGGATTCTTGGTATTTTAGTATTTAAGAACTAAACCCCCTTTTTTTTTTTTTTTGCTAAGAACTAAACCCCATCTAATGTTAAAGAAAAATCAAATTTTCTACTTAGTTTTGTTTCTCATTCAAAAGCTTGATACTTAGTTTTGTTTCTTTGTTCAATTTCTTCGTGCACTAATGTTTTTGGCTTTGTTTGTGTAGGAAATTGAGATAGGTGTAGTTTGGTAGGAGTTATGTGGTCTGTGTTATTTTGGTCAGATTTTTAGGTTTGACCATATACAACCTGCTCTTGCTCCTCTTATTCCATCACTAACAACAGATAAAGCTCGTCATAATCGCGATATCAATTATAAAAGGTGAGGAGAACACGGGTTACTTGCATGAATAAGCATGATTACGTTGTTCTCAAATCTCAACCATGATTACTGTATTATGATTTCCTTATTGTTTGGTATGCTTCGATCAAAAAAATTTGTTTGGTATGCGTCTCATGTAGATTGCCTTCCATTATATAATTATATTCTCAAAAGAACATTACCTGCACCTTTTTTTATTTTATCTTATAGGCTATTCCAATAGCATGAATTGTAGTCCAGAGACGATGATGAAATCCAATGTAGATATGTCAGGTAAAGGTTGCAACTCTACTCTTTTGAGTTATTGTGAGTAATTATATGTTTCTGTGGTGACCAGTTAATCATTCTACTGTGGATCAAACGTACGGCTTGGTTCACAAGTTAATCATTCTGAATCACAGTGTTTCACTGTTGGATAAGTTCAGATCTACTTATTCTATGGTGACCAGTTAATCATTCTACTGTGGATCAAACGTACGGCTTGGTTCACAAGTTAAGCATTCTGAATCACAATTTTTTACTGTTGGATAAGTTCAGATCTACTTATTTTCTAGGATCTCTGCATTTTTTGACCTTCATTCTAGGATCTATGCAACTGATATTGTTGCCTTTCTAAGGTGTTGGTGGATTGTTACATTTGGACCTAGTTTAATTTTACCAACACCTACTGATAGAATTTCTATTAGAGCTCACATGTATGCATATAGTGAGAAAGATACCATGTCTGCAGGTACTAGCTAGATCATGGCGGTCAAGAGAATATTAAGAAAATCAACAGAGATTATATATACGTATGTATCTACTTGCCATATTTTTGGTTAGCTTGCATGAGTATATATATATAAAATATATGTAACCTGCATTGCACATAATATAGATAATTAATTAGTGTTCTCTTTTGCATATATGTCCATTGTTTGTTTGTTTTTTTTTCTGAAGAGAAAATGTTATCATTTTATAGGAATACAAAACAAAATAAAAGAAGTCAATGTTATTTCACATACCGCTGTGCTATGTTAACGCTAATATTCTCTAATATTACATGCCTGGATGAAGTTATAGGAGTAATGTTTCGCTTAGTATTGGTATTTCCTGGCTTTGGAGGAGTAACATTACTTTTTCACCTTTACGAGCAGGTGAAATTTACATCTATCGAGCTTCGCCATATCATGGACCTGAAATTATACCATGAACATGTTTGTCAATGCTTATGTGGTTTATGGCATGAAGTTTATACTTCGTTTGAGATTGTCTCTTATTTCTCTCTGAAAAACTTACATAAAGATATAACTGGGTGGATGTCTTCGGATTCTCCTCATATATATTGAATGTGTGTTTTCAAGTTTGTTTAAAAAACTTCCGCTGAAGGATAACAATGAGAATCTATCTGAAATGGAGAGGTCTATAAAGCATATCCTAGGTATGGGTTACTTTGGCTGCAATTGCTATGTTTTGTGCTGTAAAGTTGAAGCTGTAATTATTATATCCTTTTGTAAGGTTCAGATGCTTTTATATCAAGAAATTAAAATTATCTTTATTACTTTTATATAGGAAAATTTCGGACTGAAATTTAGCCTTAAACTAATTAATCCTAATGTGGTCATTGGTGTTCACAAAATTGGTGTTGCAAATTCATTGATGGTTTCCTATCTACTCTTTTTCCTTTTTGACCAATTCTTCATCCAATTAAGCTCCACGCACGGTATTAGTGATGTCTGCATTTTAGCCAATTTTATTTTTCGAGTTGTACTAACGAAGTATACTATTTTCTCGGTGGAAAGCTAGCATGGAGTTGCATTCACTCATGGCATAAACAGATAAAATTGAGGGTATTGGCTCATGAAATATCGCACCACTCTGCAGAAATGTTCGATGAAGAGGACACAATACAAGTATTAGCTGAATGTGTTGGTATTTGTGCTTCTAATTGATTTGAATGCTCTTAGAAGCATCTATAATTAAAAATAAAAATACCAACTCAACTTTGTTATTAGCTAGAAAACCCAAATGAGTTTAACACCAGTACCGCTATCTTCTACGTAGCCGTTGAGCGACAAACTTTCCATCATGTAGCTGTTGAAGGTAAATTCATCACTTTTCTTTTTCCATTAGTTATTTCTACCCATACACTCGAGTTATAATAAGTTGGAAATTAGTAATTTCCATCCAAGATTTTCATGGCTACAATAAGAATCCTATCTTCTTATGCTTTTTTTTAAAGGATGTTTCTTCGTATGATCAGTACTTTTTTGTACCATTATTAGTCACCCGATCTTATAAAACTATGGCACATCCAATATGAATGACAAACTTTGAACCAAACCTTTGCGAAAACCTTCAAATATGTCTTAATTTCACTAACCTACTCAAAATTCCTCTTACCCTGCATTTTTTTTTTCTTTTTGTAGTTTGGTAGTTTAGATTTTATGTTCATGTGGCTTTCATGTGCATCCGTTGTGGGTTATAAATTGTTGACTTTATTTAAGAAGATTGAATCCGACCCTGCATACTATGAAGGAATAAAGACTCTTCCTAACCGAAGTAAGTTAGTGGTTGTACATCTACTCTTTACTGCTTTTAGAAGCATATATGATAAGATGTATAATTTCTAACCCAATTCAAGTTACGAGAACACACTACATTTTGACTCTATGGTGTCCATTTGTTGAAGTTAGTAAAGTTGAAGTGCTTGAATTCTAATACAGACGCCTAATTATACATCTTTATCAGATATACATTGTGTTTCTTTCTCGATCAAAAAAATTAAAATAAAATGCATATGCATATGCCTAATGAACTTCCTTATTGTGTTTATGTGCACTATTTTGATATGCCTTTTACAGATGCATTCGACTATCTTGATATGCATTTTATAGGTGTAATATTAACTCATTTTCTAACTTTTATAGTTGAATCACGTCATGGTTCCTTGACTCCTTTATCTGCCCAGGTTGTTAATATCGTCATTATTAAGAACTCATTAAATTTCTATAATTGTAAGGTATATCCAACAAGTGGACTGCAATGGTTGATTTCCATGAGAGTCCACGTGATATTGTGATCAAGGAGTAAAGTTGCAATTATCAATTTCTCATATTTTATAACCCATAGCCATTATTAACTTGGAATTTTCGGTTTGTTAGCTCTCTCAAATCCATTATTAGATTTTCCAGTCTTAATTTCGTATTCGGGCTCTAAAAAAATATACTCTTGAGCCAAAGGTGACCGGTGGGATGAAGTTCACACTTTTATATATAAAAAAAAAAAAGGTTTAGGACAATATATGAGAAAGCTACTACGATGAACTTGAACATACACAGAGATAAAAAATGCTGAGTAGTTATACAAAAAAAAAAAAAAAAATATAGACTGTCAGTTTTTTCGTCAACAAATTTGGCATGATAAACTTATACCCGTGCAACGCACGGGTCAGACACTAGTACTACTAATAATACTAGTACTAAAAAAAAAAGGTACTGTTGTAGTATATATACATAGATGGATAGATCAGGTAGTTTTGGGTAAACAGAGTTGCTTAACCAGATTTATATTAGGCAGCACACAACCCGACCTAATATCCTTGATTTCAATCAGTTTTGATATTTAATGGCTAGCCCGAACTATGTATATTGCGGCGAAACTGCAGTTAGAAATCGCCAAATTCGTTTCCCAGCAGTTGGTACCACATCAGTAGGAGGAGAAGAACAAGAGCAACACTTTGTTAATGGTGGTCCTCACTATCAATGTGACTACTATGCTGGTCACCCATTTCCAGGTTTTTCTTTTCTTTTTGTATATATTACGTATGCCTTGCGTATATATATACGCTCAGTATACTATTTAGCTACCAATAGATTCTAACCACGTATAGTTTGATTAGGATTGGTTGGAGCGGAGATGATGAAATTATGGTCTAGTTCTGTGAGTGATCCTGAGGATGAAAATGGTGGTGGAGTGCATGAAGCAAACATCATTAACAACCGGGAGGATTTGAGAAGAAAGAAGACAAAGTTGACGAGTGAACAAGTGGAGGCGTTGGAAAGGAGTTTCCAGGAGGATATAGCGATGGAACAACAACAGCGAGCTGGTGGAACTATCGAGGTAAGAAAGAATAGAGTGAAGCTGGAACCGGAAAGGAAAATGAAGTTGTCTCTGGAACTAGGACTTCATCCTCGTCAAGTAGCGACATGGTTTCAGAATTGTCGTGCTAGGCTGAAAGAAAAGCAAATTGAACGAATGTACAATGTACTTAAGCAGGATTACGAAGTTGCCGTAAGGGAAAATCAACATCTTCATCAAGAGGTTAGTATCTATAGCCTATATATAGCTTGTTAGCTATATATATGAACATGGAACTTTTTTTAATTATTAACTAGAATATATTACATGTATGCGGCCATTAAGGTCATCGAACTGAAAGACAAGCTTAATGGCCGCCGGTCTATGCAAGATTTTAGAACAAACGTGGAACATGGATCGCTACTGCAAGCTGAGTATAATGTTGTGAGTACAATAACATCTGCTACCGTTCAATGCTCAACTGATGAGCAAGGACGATCTGGAAACTCAAACATGGAGATTTCAGAGCGCAACAGTTATTTATGCAGCGACAAAGCTGACTACTACTCAACTGCCTCATTTCCCTCTTGTGGTGTTTCTCCGGAGTGTCCCTAAACAAGCAGAAGACATGGTATAATGTTCGTTTAGTACTATTCATCTCCATTAATTTAAAAGTTAAAATTCTACGTTGTTTGGGTTGGTTAATTATATGAACAGGTTATGTGTTTTATGATTTTATCTCTAGGAAAAGCAAGTGGTACATGTACTAATTGCTAGCAAACATTTACTTTACATTGAATTTTAGCTAGTGTATTAAGCAATAAATCTTTAATTAATTGATCACCTAAAGCAACTGCAGTCATACGACTATAACCAAAGAATAAAAACCAAAAAAAATTGAAAATTATAGGTTTACTCCGTGTGCGACACTACGGGTGGGAAGACCAAATTTGGTTAGGCGCAACTTATGATTGCGCCTGAATGGGGCGCAACTAATACTTGCGCCCCAACTTATTTATTTTTTTAATTTTTTTTGGGCGGAACTTATGAGTTCCGCCCCATTTCCATTTTTTTTATGGCGTAACTGTGAATCGCGCCCCAATTTTTTTTGTTGTTTTTTTTTTGGATCGGGCGTAACTTGAACTTGCGCCCCATCAGGCGTAACTGGAATCTACGCCCGACTAAAGACTAGACTAAAGACCAAATTTGGTCTGGTATTTGGTCTTTGGTCTTTGGTTTGATCTTTAGTCGCTCGATAGTGTCTGCTCTTTCAATAGTATTTGGTCTTTAGTCCCATGACTGTGGTTGCTCTAAAACATATGTACCTTCTGTTGGCTTTAAAAGTAGACAATTTTAAATGAAAATAGTTGCTTGTTTCTTGCAGTAATCTTTGCTCAGCCTCATCTCAAAAGAACTCATGCTTAAATGACGCCATAGAATGGTCATTTTAACCACGTTCAGACCCTCGGTTCTAGCTTGAAAAAGAAACAAGCTTGCATTTCCGTTTCTAGTTCAAAATATGTTTGTAATATTTCTTACAAAAAAGCGGATGTGATAAGTGACTGTTCAAAACTCGTCCCCTCATTTTTTTTTATCGATTGGAAGAAGAAAAAAAAGGTACAACTGATATTTGTAACCCTATTCCTTCCTGCTTCTTCCGACCAAGTTATTACACTCGTTGGTGTAGAACTACTAATGGAGTTCTCATCCGATACTAATTGTACAGTACACGTTTGGAACAAATACATTGGGGAATCAAAGCTGTTGTCTAGCAGGAATAGACATGACATGACAAACCCAATTATGGAACGTAATGTCGATTAATAAAGTCATGTTACACTAACCCCAAATTAGGTTGCGCAATACTACTGTTCGTTAGACACAAGGTCTGGCCTACTATGCTCTAGCTAAATTACAGATAATCCAAGGAGATTAAGCAGAGAGAGAAAGGTATAACAAAGGATTGTGTCGGTACCAGTACGTGGCTTTATCCGTATCCTGAGAATAAAGCCACAGCTTGACAAGGATGGTGTAAGAGGCTGTTATTTGGCCATCTCATTTCACTCTGGCGATGGGTCTTGTCGAAGGAACTTGTACAGTATGTCTTTGTCATATGGAACATACACACATGGCCGAGGAGAAGCTAGGACTAACGCTTTGGGTAGGCTAAAAAAAACGTGGATGTGCAGCCATTTGGGCAGGCTATTTTTTTTTTTTTTTGGTGATGTGCAACCAACGTATATGGATAGAAGATTTATGAAGAAAAAAAAATACGACAAAATGCATTGTTGCAGCCAGCTAGTGTGGTGGGCAACTGCCAACCCCTCCACTCCTGATCTGTGGTACCTCTCCGTCCATGCTGCAACAAATAAGGTTGTTTATGTTACCGTTGTTAAGACTCAACTATTTTAGCACCGTACTACAAAGACATTCTAAGATTTAACATAAAAAATAAGAAGGCAGTTTTTGGGCATACAAAATTTTTTTTCCACCCAGGGTGGAAAAATAAGGGGTAGTGTAATTACTTATATATCCTCAAACAATTTAAATTATTAATATGTCCTTACCCTTAATGGTTAGGTTATTTGTATACGATAATCATAATATGTGCCGAACATTTTTAGATGCTCTAAAGAAAAATTAATGGTTAGGTTAGAAGCATGCGATAATCATAATATCTATAGAACCTAGTGCATTTATAAGATTCGGCTCACAATTAAGTTGTGTTTTTAGCGAACTGTTCTTCACAAAATCTTCATGTAAGTGTATATGAACAATTCGGCTTGAAATTTCATGCAATTTCAAGTAGAACCTAGTCACGAAAAAGAGATGCGTAGGGGTTCTGGCGTATTCGATAATCATAATATGTGCTTAGAACCAATACAAAATTATTAACCCAGGAATGTACATGATCAGTTAGAAACTTATATTCTACTTATTCAAATAGCCGAACAATGTGTTTCCAACAGGTTCGGCGCTTACGAATTTCTAAATATAAGCCGAACCCTAAACATTTTTTCTTCTAGACAGTTCAGTGTAGGGTTCGGCTTATTTGGACAATTCAAAATGAGCCTAACTAGGTAGGTTCGGCTCTTAATCAACACTTCCATCTAGCCGAACTGTTCATCCAAACTCGCCGAACCTTAGTGAAAAACCACAAACTTTTCATTACGAAGATGTATCACGCCAGGATCCGTTGCTCAAACTGAATCATGCCAACGTTATGGAAGTCCCGCTTAATGATAGAAAAACCACAAAAACTTTTGAAATTTCTCATGTTTCCATTTTTTTCATTACGAAGATGTATCACGCGAATCCGTTGCTCAAACCGAATCATCCCATGGTTATTTCCCTAAACATATCGAACTAGTTGATTATCTTTCACGGCCAACCTGGAAAAAAAGAAGTCATGTTGACATTCTCATAGATCAAAGCTTTGATGATTTTAACCTACAAAAGCGAGATTAAACATAAGATATGTTGGAAAAAAATCAACATTCTCAAGATCAAAACCCTATAGTGGCAAGTAATCTTAAAACTAATCACTAATCAGATTTATTTTACCTAATCATTACTATTAACACTAATCCTAAAAGGTCATATTTGCCATTACCAAAAAAATTTAGTTAAGGGGCTTCTAATATTGCTATTTACACTCTTATTTTATCTTACTTGGTATGCCCAAAATATTTTTGGTATACCCAAAAACTGCCTTCAAAAATAAATGGCATTGATATTAGCCATATAATGAGTATAAGACAGGATTCAACTGATGTAACAGTAGCACCATAGTGATGGACATGTACCTCCTAACATATATATATATATATATATGTCTACTGCGGAGTATCTTTCCCAAAAAGTATTGCCACTATCCACGTTGTAATTGTATTAGTTTGACCATTTGGATGGTTTGATTGTTCTGGTGAACTGCAAGTTGGTCAGATAAATATTTTATTATCCACTAAAATCATAAACAATCTAGTTTATTCTTTGGAAAGTCAAGTTATTTTCACCAACGATTTCACTGAGTTAGTTCCATGACGATTCTTTTAGGATATAAGATCATTCTGTTTTTTTCTGTTTCCGGATCCCTCCGTTTTCCTCTGTTTTCAATCCCCATGGGAAGACCAAAGAACCTGAGAGGTTTCTTTGAGATAATCAAAGACAAAGCAACAATAAGCAAAGAAATAATCATCTCCAAACTACCCAACAACACATCTTCATTAAACCTTGCTATTCTCAGAGCAACTTCATCAGAACAATCATCAACACCGCCTCATGAGAATCAAATCATTTCAATACTCTCTTTCGGCCATAGTTCTCGAAACACAGCTTCATCTTGCATCGAATCGTTAATGAATCGATTACATCACACTCATAACTCATACGTATCAACCAAATGTCTTATTATCATTCATAATATAATCAAAAGAGGTTCGTTCATTCTTCAAGATCAACTCTCAATATATCCATCAAATGGGGGCAAAAATTATCTGAATTTATCGAATTTTCGTGATAATTCGGATCAAGAAACTTGGGAATTGTCTTCTTTGGTTAGATGGTATGCTAGGATTCTTGAGTCTCTTTTACTTACTTCTAGAGTTCTGGGTTTCTTTCTTTCCTCAGAATTCAAGGGTCCTGATTCAGAATATTTCTTGTACTACAAGAGTGATAAGCACAAAAGAGATGAGAATGAAGAGCATGAAAAGGAAAAGGTAAGTGCACTTTTGAATGAAGAATTACTGAAAGAAATTGAAGTTGTAGTTGGATTGATTGAAGAAATTTCAAAAGCAAGTGAGTTATTGAATTTGAAACAGAGTAAATTAGTTTGCCAAGTTATGAATTTAGTAAGTGACGATTATTATTCAGCTCAGAAGAGAATCATGATCAGATTGAATGAAGTTAAAGAAAGAATGAGTAATTTCAGTTTTGGCGAATCAGTTGAATTCAATTGTGTGATGAAGAGATTGAAGAATTGTGAAGAGAAGGTTTTGTTATTGTTTTTGAATCATAAAGGGGTTGATTTTTGGGATTTGGTTGATGAGTTGATGAAAGAAAATATTGGAACAGAGAAAGATGGTGGGAGATCAGTGATGGTGATGAGTCGAAAAGGTAGATCTAGTGAGTCAGCTCGGTATGATCAACGAGATTTGAAGTTGGACGATTTTCGGTTCTCTTCTGCTAGGTTTGATCTCAATCGGGTTCAGTCGAGTTTGAAATTTTTGAATATTTGAGTGTCGGTGTTGATGGATTAGGTGAGTTTTAGAGGTTGATTTGGTTTTGAAGTAGGTTGTAAAATTTGTATAAACTTTGTATTTAATTTGGTCGGCAAGCAATAAATGAAATGAAATCAACAAAAGAAAATTAAAGAAAGATAAACTTTGTATTTAGTGGGATATCACTATTGTAGGAGGCAATTTTCCATGGCATTACTAACAAAAAAAAAAAAAAAAAAAAAAAATTTGCTTTGTTAAAAGATTTTATTTTTCAGGTGAGAATAATGGTCATTGTGGTATAACGAAAATGCTATATGAACCGCTCTATAACAGCTTGAGTGACCGCAAATCTGATGTGGCTATCTACGTGTAATACATGACAATATCTTTACTATTTTTTCGTTAGAAAAGTCCTCTTCTTATTCCTGCAACTAAAAAATCCATTATATTTTAGGGTTCTTCTTTTCTTGGTGATTGGAGTATCAATTTACAACCTTAATGATAGCTTCACCATCTATGAAGCCCAAAACGATCAAAATTTTGAATTCGAAAAGCTATAATAGATTTGAATCTTCGGATAATCTATTTGAATTTGAAAAGCTATAATAGATTTGAAATCAACTTCTTCTGTTAATCTAAGATAAGATGAAGTACACAAAAAAGTGCTAAACATTGAGATCTACATAAAAATTCAAAAATCCATCCTCAGCAAAGTTCCCATATGCAAACTCTTTGGTTTCTACCTCAATTTAACTACAAGTTTTAATCGTCAGGTTTTGTCTATATAAATTGATTTTTATCAAGTGATAACGAAGTTCTCAACAATAAACATATTTTTGTTTAAGACTTATAAACAATTCCTTCATCTGGATGAACGATTATGATCATGATATATGATGTAGAACCCCATTATTACTAAGTTTATGGAATTTCAACATGGTTTCCAGAAACACTCTTTGTGTTGTTCGGATTATTCGATAAAGAGTTATTAGACGACGTGGATGTGAAAGAAAAATAACTCACCGCCACGACGTTTGCCACGTCAAAATTGTGACGCCCCAAGTACTAAACCTGCTTAGCTAATAGGAATACAAACTAATTGAAGCATAATATCTAGACTAACGATCTTAAAATTTTCATCTACAAAAGCTAAGCCCAAAAGCAAGCCCATACACTCTGATATGTATAAATGAAGATCTCTCATATGATATGAATATAACCATGTGTTGTTTACAAAGAAATTATACATACATAAAATATAAATAAACATCTTCAATTCGATGAAAACTTCACGCTACGGAACGAATATCTTCACGTGTGCCTTTTCTTCCAAATACTGAAACTGAAGTGGGAACGAATGAGCACATCATCCCAAAATGGGGGCTCAATGAAAACATATAACTCTCAAGTAATCACTAATATGCTGAACAGATCTAAATAAGTAGTAATCTAAACATGTCATCGTGCATAATATGCATAAGAGTAATTTCCCCAAATACCTCCATATAATATTTCCTCATTTGGGTCTTAACGACATAAATTAGGTTATAAAATAAAATGTAATACTATTTCTCTTTACGCGGTAGATAGCTATTATAGGCACTTCCCGTGCTATGTACTGCCTCATCTGGGCTAATAAACTTAGCAAGGAGTTGTGGGAAAACCACAGTCACTCCTCGCAGGGATTTCACTCAAACACACATCAAATTATTCACTCAACAATCAGCAAGCATCGTAATATATCATTCATCACTAGTGAAAAAAGAGCTATCTGAGACATAACGAAACGACATATAATGGACATCGCAATGTGACGTCATATCGAAAATGTCGTTGACTAAAGTCAAATTGTCGTTGTAGTAAGACTTTTGTTGACTTATGAAATGACACTGTGGTAGTATCTTTTCACTAGTTATTTTTCTAGGGAAATGGGAAACAATATCCTTTCTCTCAGTATTTTATCTTATCTCATTTTTCTCTCCGCCAGAACTTTTATTTCTTATCTTATTATCTCCTTTTCCTCTTTAGATGCCAAATGTAGTTTCTCCTCTCTAGATTAAACCTCTTCCATCACCAACATCACTTTCTTCTTCTTCTTCTATTCATTCACAGAAGAATACAAGGCTTCGTTTTCTTCTTCTTCTTCTATCAAGTAAATCTGGCTTTCTGATCTCATTAATTGATTTTGTTTCGGTTTGGGTGATGGTGGAAAGTTCTTTATTTCAAACTCCAAATCTGTCTGTTCTTCATTAAAACGAAGTATATTTTTGTTTCTCAAGGTAGAAGACATTTGTGGGTAAGTTTCTTATACCAAGTTTGATTTTGATTTTTTGAAGTTGATTTAATATTTGGGTTTTTTATTTTGATTATTTCGAGTATGATTCCACACGAGACCAAGGAGGCTGATGTTATGTCTCGATTTGGGGCTGACAATGGTTATTCATGATGCTTTTAAGCAAGACCTGGTTCGTTATTTTCATACGATTTAGGATTTTATTTGATGTGTTTTAGATGTGCGTTTGAATGGTTTTTGTAGAAACGAGAATAAAAAAATTATTTGAAATTGGTTTTTGGTTTTTGGTTCAATTTTATTTTTCTGGTGAAATCTTTATTTTGATAACTCATTCTGGTGTATTGTGTGTGATGCATGAATAGGGCTTGGGATTTGTCATGAAAAAGCCCTTGAAGGTAGCATCAATAATAAGATTCATGGGTAAATTCTCCAACTCCACTAATCTATTACTCGATTTTTTATTTGCTGAAATGTATCGACTAAAAACGGGATTCTGGTTAATAGTTGTTCTATGTTTGGTGAAGGAACAAGGATCATTGATGGGAAATTATATCCAGAAAATATGGTGATGCTTCAAAGTTAAGAGTTCTTCTTATATTCTCCTGATAATTTTTCGTATATCCATAGATTTTTCTATAAATTGTTCTGTTGATCCTAGCAGGTTTAGTGTTTGATCTATTTCCTAACTTAACACACAGTTGTGTCTCTTTGGATTAATCTCATTGTGTTAAGTTTTTGATAAAATTGTCGAAGTAGGTTAAGTGTTCGATATATAGTTTATCTTACAACGTCGTCGTTTGTTCTTTTGGTTTATGAGAATTGTCTTGATGGTTTCTTTGTTTTGGTTATTTAATTATCTTTTTAAGTTTGAATCTGCGAAGTAGTTTGATCCATCTTTTCAATTTATGGCAGCGTATGCTGGCTGCTTCCGAATTTGAGTTAAATGGGTGCATTTTCAAAAGTCTTGATGAGCACAGGGGACTTAGAGATCTCTTTGAGGATCCTGACTTAACCACTTTGTCTGCAAGTCGATCCCAAGCATTTATTTAAAGATAGTGTACAGCAGGGAATTCTCAGTCCTATAGTCATTGAAGTCTCCTTTGGTAACTGTCCCTACTATCCGAGGTAAATAACTTGAAATTTTATCCTACTTGGTTGCTATCTCTTGATTGCTTCTTTGGATTTTTACCCCTAGTAAATGATAATACATTGCACCTAGTTGTTATGTGTGAAAGATTGGTCAGTTGTAGCTCATTGCTTATTGCTAATCTTTAAGTTTTTTATACTGTGTTTCGATGTCTTATCCAGTTTTCCTTGGGTATCCATGGATCCCTGGAAACAAGAATACTGTGAAATTTAATGCCATGTTGTATTCATCTGTTGTACTCTGAAAAGATGACATTGCAACACACCATTGATTAAGAATCTTTCATATTATAAAATTTATGCGTTACTTATCTGATTACATTATGAAATATTTGCTTGCTTATCCGGTATCGGATATTTTGGCTAAGTGTATCTGAATTTTTTATACCTCTGAATAAAATACAAATGCTCTTCGAGATTGTCCGCTTTCTATAGAATCAATTTTTGCATAAAAAAAGGTATGCATTGATTAAGCGTCTTTCATATTATGAAATTTATACATTACTTCTATGATTACATTAAGCAATATTTGCTTGCTTCTCCGGTTATCGAATTTTTGGGATAAGTATATCTAAATTTTGTATACCTCTGAATAAAATACAAATGCTCTTCGAGATTGTTCGCTTTCTGTAGAATCAATATTTTGCATAAAAAAGTTATCTTTATTCCTTCATTCCTCCGCAGTTTTTTATCTTCACAATAGTTGTTGACATTTCACATGTTGGGTCCCTGTAACACCTTCTTAGATGTTTAGATGCAAACAAATTCATTATGATCAAGATATGGTGTAGATAAATAATATTTTCCGTTGGGACTTTTTAAGGTTACAGCTGGGGCATGCCTTTTGTATAGATTTTCAAGTTTCTCAATCAGTCAGATGCAAGGGTTCATATATTTTGCATATCTATGCACTGTCAGGGGTCCATCTTCTGGTTATTGTGGAAAAGTAGTTCTTGCAATTGAATAAAACAGATATTCGAATATTGGAGTTGGGTTTGATAAATTAATTCTTGATGGTAACCATTTGGGTGTCCTTTGCGAAGAAGACTACGGATTCTTTTGTGCTGGTAATTTCCGAAACTAATTAGCTTCCCAATAATGGCTTTAATCAATATTTCTTGGTTATTAAATTGAAAAGAGTCTTATGCTCCTGAGTTAATACGGGATTCATATTTGGATACCCTGGTATATGCAGGATATCTTTGGCAGGTAAACACGAAAGAGGCAAAGAAATCTCAAAGACAACGAAGCCACTGGTTCGGCATTTCCAGAACAGAGTCATCATATAATTACCACAGGTATCTGTCCTAATTCTAACTCATGTCGAAGCTGAAAGTTTTTTTATATTGTTAGTTTTAAGCCTTTATGTATCTGGTTTAACCTATGAAAGGATGAAACTGTTCTTCTAGACTGGAAAAATCAGCTGGATCATGATACCGAAACTCCGAAGATTAATTCAAATGATGCTATTTGTATGTTATAACCAGTTGTATCAGAAATTGTCAATGCCACGAGCTTGCTCATAAATTTAACATTTGTACTTCATGTTTTTAGGTTCTTACCCAGAATAAGTTCCCTGACCTTGAAACATTATATATTAAAGATCAGACCCTAACTACCGAGTCAGTATCCTCTTAAAACGATACTCCCACTTAATTTGAAACACTCCGGAAATTGTTCTGGTGTGCATGTATTTTTTCTGAAATGCTACTTGTTTGATGTTGCAGGTATGAAGTTATCATCTGATGCACAATATTAATGAGAAATATTCAAAACTTGTTAAGGACAATCTCCAAAGGATACAAAATCCAGCAAAGAGAGTTCAAGATCGGAGAAGTTGGTTGCAGTCACTATGCAGCGGACCTTGCTTGTGGAATTACATCTAAAGAGACCATCTTCATTGCTGGTATTACTGGTGCAGTTAGTTCACATGGAAACTTGAAGCTGTGCAAGTCAAATGAAAGTTGCGAAGAATAAGGCAAGTAAAAGTTGCAGATCCTATTTACCAATTAGTTCCACTTGGAAGTAAATATGATTTGCATTACTGTTCACCTATTAGTGCCACTATTAGAACTTATAACCTTAGATTAGAACATAGATAGACTTGTATTAATTAGAAAGCATATATATTTAGGTTTGATTATTTTATTTTATTTCATTTTGTAATTTTTGAACTTTAGATATGACTTGTGTTAGGGGAGCATATGAATTTAGGGTTTGATTACTTCCTTTTTGAACTTTAGATATCATGAAGGTGAGCTGAAAACCATTTGTATAGTTAATAGTTGTCACCTGAAATTGAAGCTATAAGGTTGTCACCACCTATGGCTTAGTTGTTCATCTCCATGTTGATGTAAGCAATTAGGTTACTATGTAATTGTTTTCGCTGTTGTCTTGATGATGGATCTATTATACCACCTTCATGTATATTATGTTTTGACTAGTGATATAACTTAGCATATAAGGTCTGACATTTTACTCTTATTCTGAATGTAGTTCGATAACCTTTAAGGATGTCTTTACTCTCTTCCCGATGGTCTCACAAGCGCCATTGATGTCATGATTTCTGGTAAGATCCATGTATTTGCTGGATACAAAGATGTTGGAAAAGGTGGGCTTATGCTCTCAATCAAGCTGGTGCATAATCACTAGAATTGAATCCTTGCAGTATTTTTTTTTCTTTATAGGACTTGCAGTATATCTCTTTAAGAAACCTTGAACTTACTTTATAGGACTTGAATCCTTTTCTGTATGATTTTGAATAAAATTCTTGTATATGTAACGGAATTGTTATTTTGTATAGATGAATCTGGTTCGTATTATTTGAATTTCATTTGAGATTGAATTTTGGTGTAATCTGAGTCTGAATTAGTATTATTTCAGCCCAATCGATTAATATTTTTGTCGATCGACCAATATCTGATTCATATTTTTTTTTAATATTATAAATTAAATATACGACGTAATACAGGTGTCATAACTTGGAGACATCTAAAGAGTATCGTAAATCTGATTTATTCTTAGTCAACTCGAAAGTGTCGTTCCAGAAAAAGACACTGAATCTACGGAACTTTCAGCAGCATTCCCAAAGTGTATTATAACCTGTTAATACGACACTTTCCAACTATCTTAAAATGGCTTTTTTCCACTAGTGCATGAAAGAATGTTATTCTAATTCCACTTCCTCAGGTATTGCGTACCATAATAACAATATCCGTGAAAGATCACCACCGGATGAATCTACAAAAGTGAAACTAGATCAACTAAAATATGTCATCCAGACCTCGCCAAACTCAATGGAGAAAGCGAAAGCAAAATAACTCCAGACTCGAATGATAACGCCATCCACACGGAGTGCCCATACAAACCATGATTCAAGAACTACCATCATAAGTCCCGAAGGTTTTACAATCAATCATAATATGCAAACGATTGTATTCTCTCAAGAAATTGAAAAAGCTAATATTCCCCTATATAACGATATTGCCTCATCTGGGCTATAATAAGCATAAAAATAGATATAACATTTGGAGAATCCACACAATTCATATTACACAACATACCAAATTATTTACACACAATTATGCTTATAAGAAGTAATGGCACATCATGCTCGCATTAAAAATAATGATTAATGATAACAAGAAGGTTACAGAGTTCCCACCGGTTTTGAAGGAAAATCACTCCTACCTTGAAATACAGAATCCACTGGTTCAATCTTTGAATCGATCGTTGTTAATGAAGACTAATTGTTAATCACACAAGCACTATAAGAATTTGCCAAAAGGCTCATATCATAATCTTATACAAGTCTCTAGTTATAGACTAATGAACTATCAATTTGTTCTAAACCCATTTAAGGTTCTACACCTTTCATTCTTTATCTTTAGCATAACAAAGGTTACTAATTCAATTGAATTGGTTCTATAGTCCAAAAGATAAGTCTTATCAAAATCATTTACGAAGCCAAAAGCTAATTCAGACCATAAGTTGTCTAAAGACTCTTCTAAGAATTCTGGTCAAAAACCCAAGTCTATTAATCCGGCCCATTAAACTAAGGCCTGGTCCAACTGGTCAAATAACGGTCAACGTTTGGTCTAAAAAGTCCACTAACAGTCAACGTTAAGGTCAGGTCAACAGTCCAAGTCAAAGGTCAACTGGTCGAGGTTAGGTCAATTGAGTCAAGGTTTAATCAAATGAATCGGTAAAACAGAGTCAACTCAGTCAACTAGACTGATTCAAAATAGGATCAAAGGTTTAACTCAGTCAGACTAACTGAGTCAGCTAAGCAACTAGTCAGACAATCTGACTGGGATGACTAACAGGCTTACAACACAAAACAAGACAAGAACACAAAAGCAATTCTAACTCTTCTTGCAAAAACACATAGATAAGCCAATTCTTCTTTGATTCAGTTCAAACCTTATAATCAATATCTCTAACTCTAATTCCAATACATGACCAATTATCTGATTCAACAACACCACAACTACCACATCCGACATTAGCATCCAATTCCACCTGCAACTCAGTTCAACAGCAACTCAATTTCCATTCCATATTAACATATACACATCTCTTATAACTCAATTACAAACTCAATATACAACCACATCACCTTCAATTCCAGCTCCTCACAACAACTACCATTGAGTTCACTATGGAAGTATAATCACCAACTGCAACTACCAACAATCCACACTTCAGAACTACACAATCATCACCTCCATCTGTTCAATGTCTCCACCAACAACTTCTCTTGTTCACTTCATTCTCATTTGCATAACCATTCTATGTCCACCATCTTCCACAACACTGCCATTGCTACTTCATAACTTCAACTACATCTCCATATCCCCTGCACACCCTAAACATTCACTTCATCACCAGTTCACTCCAAAGATATCCAAGCCATCACTTTCATCAACTTATAACTCCACTTGCAGCTTCATTAGACATCAATTGTATACCAAGTTACCAATTACATATCATCCTTTGAAACTCAACAAAACCCCAAACCAGTTACACCCTATTACAACCAGAGTCTCAGCTTCATCTCCATTATTCTCAAATCAGCAGTCTTGTAATTCAAATCCACCGAATAACAACTTTACCTTCCATTTGTAACTGTAATACAGTTAACTTAATCAACACAATCCAATCATATGCAACTTCCAACACAAATAGCAGCACCAGTTCAGTATAATTAGTCTTCTTGTCATAAAACTATAATTCTAACCCACTAACAGCAAACCCAATTCACCAATTCATCTTCTTTATCTATTGATTCCGATTCAGACACCCTAATTCACATGAACCCTAATTTCTGATTAATTTTAGGGAAGAACAGAAACCCTAGTTTCCTACGATTTCAAAATCAAACTACATAAAACAACTTTATACTTCAATTAACCACAAACCCACTCTATCCTTAATCAAAACAAAATGATTCCATAAAGAAACATCAATCAATTTGAAACCTAAATTACCTGTTTTCGATTCATTATCAAAACCATCTTCTTCATCAAAGATTCACAGAACTATCACCCCTTCTTCATCTATCAAACTAGATAATTGATTCCCCTAAGTTTCTTTTTTTGATTTCGCAGCTTAAAAAAATTTCTCTTAGAATCGTCAAAGAGAAAACGAAGAAGAATAGAAAATAAAGAAGAAGGAAAGAGAAAGAAGAAGAATGAATGAGCCTTATCTGCTCGATGGGTTCTGATAAGTCCAAAGGAAAATGCTAAAGGCACACATCACTTGGATATGGGCACCTAGGTGGTTTATCTGAGAATTGACGATTTTTCCGATATCTTCTTCGTCCGGTATCCGAATGACACGTTCGAGTAGTCCATTTCGCATAAATTTTCAAGATCCATCTAGTGGTAGTAGTTTCATATCTAGATCGTTGTTTGATTAATTTCTATTAATCAACTTTCGTGTTAAACTAATCGAGTCATTATCGCCTAAATCGTCTCTTGACTAGTCTAATATCGTTGACGAGCTTAAGGGTCCTTACAAAAACCGCTGTCAAAGAGCGGTTCAAGTAGAACGATTGGTGGTATAATTAAGATAGGCCATCGGATTCCCTAATTTTATGGTTAGTCATTGTGGTATAATTTAGATAGGCACCAACGGCTATAAAATATTCTCTTGGTGAAAATGGTAGTTACATCACCCACACAACCATCTATAAAATCAATAGAATCCACTTCCACTTGCTACTCAAAACTATGTTTATATCCTTCAATTCTCACAAAACTCCATATATTCTCTAAATATATACTCCCTCCGTCCTAGTTTACTTGCCAAAATTGGGGATTTTTTTGTCCTAAATTACTTGCCAAGTTTCATATTTTTCCACTTTTTATCCTAATTTACCCCTATGTTGGAATCAGGTCAAAAAATTGCTAATCTTAAATTCTCCTCTCTATATATATCCTTTTTTTTTTAATTTTTCAAGTAAATACCAAAAAACTAGATATGTAAAAACTATGTATCTTAAATACTAGCTTGGGGTAAATTTGGAAAAAAATCTAATCTCTCTACATTTCTTAATTTGTGTGCAAAAACCAATTTTGGCAAGTAAACTAGGACGGAGGGAGTATTTTCTCTATGTCCTTAGATTGTGTGGAGACAAGAGAAAAAAATGCTAATCCATAATCCAGATATTGTTAGTTTTTCATGAAAAATATGAATAAGAAAGCATAAAGAGTTTCAAAATGTTGCAACTATTCGCCGAAGCAAATATTTTGAGATCCGTACCTAAAAACAAATCACTAGACATTGACACGAATATCATGAAAATGTGATGAGTGATTATTTTATTTTTTGAAGCATATTTTATTCCTGGATGTAAGCTGGAAATCATGATCAATCATGAAATCTTAGATTGATTTATTTTTAAATTCAATGAACTAGGGCTGTCAATGGAAATCTTCTCTTCCACTGCCGTTGTGATTGATTTATTTTTAAATTCAAATCCAAACCATAACCCATGCTATGTGCCCTAGTTTTTTTGTTAAGATATCCGTCTCCTAACCTCTTCTCGGTTTCTTTTTTTGTGACCATGAAATCCGTACATCATGATGCCATAGTGATCTAGTTCCACATCCGCTAAGGTTCTCCTTGTACTTCGTATGCTCCTTCATACTAAAAGCATTAACTGAAGTTTAATCTACAAATAATGCTTTTGTTCTTGCTGTTTTTGCTTTTCCTTGGCCTTTAGAAGGGTGGTTTCTATGAGGACCATGGACATTGAGATTAATGAATGTGGTTAGGAATAAATAAGTTCAGCATGCGTAGTTAGGGTGATGCGTTTTATATTGTAAAGAGATTGAAATTGTCTTAATATGTTCTTAATTGTATTTTATGCCGAGTTAAGTGAAAAATAATATTTGATCTAATATCATATGTTGTCATATTTCAAAAATTAAGGAAGTAAAAATTATTGACTATAATGATAACAAGTAATGAACTTGTTATAGTAACCTATATTATTTATTTATGGATGAAGTATGTATTTGTTTTCTAATATAATTATGATTATTGTTGTCTTTGTTTCATATAAAGTTGAATATAAAACAGATATTCGGTCTTAAAGTGGACGAAGTAGCTCAATCCTTATCAAGTTTGTTTAGTGAAAAGAGGATTATATAAGGAGTTGAGTTGATTATAGAGATTTGTGTTGCAGGCATAAAATTGGATAAAAAGGTTAGAAAATAGAAATTCGATTCGAACCCTTTTCTATCCTTTTAGTTGTATATGTAATCCAATTTGTTTACTTGCAACAAACCAAAGCCATTATTTCTCTTGGTGCATAGGTTCAACCTAGATAAAGATCTTCAAATAAACAAAGAATAGGTGTACCGGACCTCATGGTTCTTATGGAACTTGATCTGTAACACCCCGAGTTCGGGACCAGGGTCAAACCAATATGGAGATCCGAACTCGAAGCGTTACGGGTCGGAAAAAGACTTATGTATATATATACTTTTATTGTTTAAGTTATTTCACCAAGCACAATAGAATTAAAAAAATAAAATAATAATTCACTCTTTAAACATCTTTAATTATATTTCCAACAAACAATAGTATCAAATTACACGTTAAGCAATTACAATGACACAATGAAATCACTAAGCTACTCATTTTTAGCTTTCGCTGCGCTACTCTAATAAATCTGCAAGGATGTCAATTGGGGTGAGATGATAGCGCAATAGAATACACCCCTATTCTCTAAAGATGCGCGCAAACATAATCATTTTATCAAGGAATAACATACGATAAGAAATACAGTGCAACTTCAACGAATATATTCAACCAACAACATTACCACAAAAATATTATTTTCACTAAATCGTCTAATTCATTTGTCCAATCATGAGTTCACAATGTCAATATTACTGTCAACAATTTATCTAATAAGATTTCAACATATAAGTTCATAGCACCAATACTATTTTCAACAATTCATCCAATTAGATTTTATACACGAATTCATAACACTATTAATATTTCCTACAAATACGTCAATTCGTAGTTCAATGCTTGAGTTCATAAAACCAATAAGTTTCCACTAATCATTTAATAAAGATTTCAACACACGATTCACAACAACAATTCATCCATTTGAATTTCACAAATGAGTTCATAACATCTCCTATATTCCCAACAACTCATTTAATTTAGATTCCGAACACATTATTCACATATTTATAAGTCACCTCAAACCATGAGTTCACGGTAACCTTGGTTCGTACACCCAACTATCGTTTATCGGCACGGACAGCCTCCATCGATGGTCAGGAACAAAAGTTCCTATTGGGATCATACCCATTTTCTCTCGGGGATCATTACCCGTTTCATTCACAGTACGAAAACCTGGGTTCGTAAACCACCTATCGTTTCGATGGTCGGGAAACACAAGTTCCCATGGGGATCATTACCCATTTAACTCTCGAGGATCATTACCAGCCGTTAGCATGAAACGATATTCCATCTAACGGAAAAACATGAACTCATTTCCTTTTATAAATCGTTTTTACACACAACACAAGCAACCATGGCATTATACATATTTGGGTGATTTATTCATCTGATCTTCCTTAAGATTTTACAGAACATACATAGATCCATAAGAAACAACATATCCAAATTTCACAGAAAACCAACGGTTCAAACAAAAGTTATCGAATTTATAAGGACATCCTAAAAAATGGGCAGATTACATGTCATTACCAAAAAATTCATGATAAATTCACAGAAATATCAAATTGACTCAATCCAAATCACACTGATAGATAAATCACAAATATACAAATTTTGTTATGGACTCAAATCGTTTTAACATCATTAAGACTTCCTAAGAATATCAAAAACACATAAAAGCGGAATTGTCCAGAATTTCAGAAACTATCATCAAAATTCAAACACACATTCAACGGTGAATTTGTGGTTTATTTTTATCAAAATTTAACCATGATTACCTAATCATGTTATCTAACAATTTCAAAAGCCTGATCATCATTATGAGATATGTATTTGTGTGATTAAATTACTAAAACCCAACGATGCAGAATCATACAAAGTAAACACCCAAAGAAAGCACCAAAAGAGAAAAGGGTTTCACATTCTACCTCTCAATTGCTACAAAATCCTCCTAATTTTCTTTATCCATCTTCTCCAAAAATTCTCTAGCTCAATATCTTTGTTCTTCTCCCTAGCCTTTTGTTCTATGACTTGTATAATTCCTTTTCTAAATATTTTTTTATAAAAACCTTAATAATTCTAATATTATCTAATATTTATATTTCCTTTTAATTTTCTTTTCATTTCCTATATTAATTTTATTTACTTATTAAAACAAATTAGGTGACTCTATTTCCACCCCGGTTTGTAGCTTTCCTAGTCCAAACAACCTATCTAGATTAAGGAAAATAAACCAACCTAAATAACAAACTAAGCTAAGTATAACCCGGTCCTAAACGGTAAATAAAAATGCCGGGTATTACATGATCTATCAGATTCCCAACTCGCATTTTTACAGATCTTATGCCAGCAGCATACCTATCATGGATGCCTATACCATCCCGTTGACAACAGGACAATATCCTTATATGTACATTGAGAAAGATCAAGAGGCTTATCACAAATATTCTTGAGCGAGAGGAGACGTTAAGTTGCATTCCAATTTGATTATGTATTCCCATGCATGCATTTTTTGTTGAAACTCAAAGTATGTTTAGTTTACATATAGTTCTATGTATTAGAGCTAATCTACCTCACTGCCGCACCAGCTCTTGAATGCTACTTTTAGCCTTTTTGTTATGTCTCTGTGAAAGCCAAGATTTGTATATGTTATCTTTATCCTAAATGGACTTCTTACACTACAGTGACTCTATCCAGAATCTTGATATCATAATTAACTAGGACGTTGGAAGTTCTCAAAATTGATTTGTAGAACCTGCTTGGTCACCGTTCTGGGTAGTTCAATCATTATAGAATTGAGCCAGGGGTTTTAGCCAAACTTTACATTGCATCAAAAATTCTGGATTTATCTCGCATTTTTGTTTTGTACCTTTGTTGATGACAAAGGAGAATCAAATGAACATTAGAATATATTACATCGCATGACTCGATAGTGCATCATATCGTTGTAAGATAACACTACACCAAATTCCTGGATTAGTAACATACCTGAGCCGTTACTAAAAAGGGTTGTAACGGCTCATGGCTGTTACAAAATGGGGCGTTACATATTTTTTGTAACGGCAATGCGGCCGTTACGAATTTGGTTATAACGGCCCTTAGTAACAAGTGAGGGCCGTTACAAACCCTCCACGTGGTAACAGCTCAGGGCCATTACTAATTTTTTTCGTAACAAGAACGTCGTAACATCTTGGAGCCGTTACTACGTGGCAGGTTAGTAACAGGTCGGAGCCGTTACTACGTAGCAAATTGAAACGGATCCTAGCCGTTATGAAGTTTTTCGCAACAACAAAAAATTACTGCCAGTCAACCTTGACCTGGTCAAAATTGGTCAATTTTGACTAATTTTGACCAGGTCAAGCCTGACTGGCAGTTCATTTTCTGCCGAAAATTAGCCGCAATTCTAAACTCAATACCTGCATACATTCATCATCCACACTCAACAACAATTTTTTTCAATCTATTCATATCACATTCATTCAACTCATATCAGATTTATATTACAAAAGAACTGAAATTTCTCTAAGTACCAAACTGTTTTTTTTCCTGTTAAGTATCAAAATTTCGAAGGTAATACATGGAAGGGTTCCAAACTTATAAGGGAACACAAAAACTTACTAACTTCTAGGAGCTCTGAAGTACCAAACTATCTGTGTAAGGTACACAAAAACTGTACCTTACACAGATAGCCAACTTTTGGGGTTATATTACACTATTGCTTTATTATTATTTTATTTTCTCAAAAGAGGCCTGTAAAATCATAAATTAAATAACAACAAAAATTACCTAGAGAGCTCTGAAGTACACGAGTTAGTTGGATATCTATGTAAGGTACATGATCGTTCTTTTGGGATAGAGAAAACATAACGTTGCTAAGGGAAGATAATGATTTTCTTATATATTGTGCTTCCCGGAGTCTTCCTCTAGTTACCTGAGAGCAGTCAATACTTCCACTTCTAGCAAGATTGACTAAGTGGAGACTACCACGCAGTGTGGCCTCTGTAACCAAGTCTGTACCATGCACAAGAACTGTAAGAATACTTTATAAACATTTAACTGATATAAGAACTCAACTCTGTGATGAATTTTCTTAAATATGTGTATGTAATTGAGCAGACTCAGCAATTTCACTTTAAATCTAAAGGTGCGAGATTCAAAATCATGAAGTCAAAATTAAAAACCTGTGCGATCTAATACTTCTTTCGTTGAGACCAGTGAGACCTCTTGCCTATTTTGGTAGTCCAATTCGTATGAATTTTAGGATATCCTAGACTGATTCAACAGGGTGCATGCTGGCGTCAGAAACAGTTAAGGGCTTCGAAATGGATACCCCAATCTTCTGTGGACGATGCATCAAGGCTAGTCTGAAAGATACAATTTCCAGCGAGTAATTAGTTATTTAATATTCAGTCAATAACATGAATGTCTATCTTGAATAGATATAAAGACTTGTACTGTGAAGAAATCAAGAAAATTTCATATACCTTAGTGTTAGTCTTCTCCCATCCAGATTGGCCAAAAGTGAAAATGCATACATTATAACCATTAATAAAAGATCTTATCACTAGTCGTGAATCTAAAAAATACTTCATCTATAAATAGCAATGAACAAACATGTATGAGTCAAACTAGATAACAACAGGGTCAGACGCAGTAAGCAAGTCAAAAAAAAATCTCGTTCTAGATACCGTTAGTAGCTTGTTGATCATAAATTGCTAAACTTTATAACCTATGACCATCATCTGTGTATACGGAAGGTTCTGCAATAACAAGCTATCCATCCTCACCAATGTATTGTATAATTGTCTGATTTTTGTCTAGGCACGTTTGTAGACAACCATACACTCTAACATTTCCTATCCAAGAGAAAAATAAACAAGTAAGAAAAAAAATTTAAACCATGAAATTCAGATTTTTCTGTTGTTAAGCATTTACCTTTTGAGTCCAGAAGCTCATTATACAACCTACAATTCTTCTCAAAGATCTTCCAACTCTCTACAAGACAAGAGCGACAAGTTTAACTTATCTTTTATTTGTTCAAACCTTACACCTGCACCATGGAAGAAAGATGACCAATACAATGTAAGATGGTGAATTCTATTATCATAACTACTTAAGTAGTATATATACTTCCACCATACGTACACAAGTCACCAATGTTGTCTAGAATCTCCAGATAATAGTTCGTCATCACTTTAACGAATGTCGAACAGACTTACAAGTCTGCATTATTTCCTGTAATGTCTTACAAAATCTTAGTAACTAAATAATCACAGTGATTAGTTTAGGAGTGGTTTTTACTACCTGTAAGAACATGTAAACCGAAGTCCATGAAATTATGAAATGATTCTTCTGTGTTATCTGATTTCTCAACTTGATATTTAGAAATTTCTTCCATTTCAATCAACTTACGAGCCAACTCAGTAAGATTTTGTGTGGCTATCGCAAATTAAGCAAAAACAAGTACATGTATTAGTAATTCATATCATTCATGGAAGACTAATAATGAAAACCACCACCAAAATTTCTTACAAACAGAAAGAAAAAAATAATTACATGAATGAATAGATAGGAGATTTTTCTTCCTGTTAAGTTAATAT